>CAWUFW010002543.1:925000-1167500 GCA_963921515.1 Calotriton arnoldi | reverse complement strand
CCAGGCGGTTACCAAGGAGAGACCATTGATATTCTAGGATATTTTGAGGCTAATATATGCTTTTCGCAGCGGTCCATCTATGGTAAAGTGTACGTTGCTGACCATGGCCCACCCATTTTAGGATGGGTACACCAATACGATTTACACATAATCGTCAACCCACGAGCACCTATGCAAGTAATGGTGGTGCAAGATGAAAGCTTGGAAGACATTTTGGGGAGGCTCATGCGGTGTTTAGAGATGAATTGGGTCTACTTAAAGGTTATGTACATCAAATTGTCCTAAAAAAGGCGCAATCCCAGTCCAACATAAAGTCAGACGGATTCCCATTGTGGTGAGAGAGGAGGTTAAGAGCCTCATTAAAGACATGCTTTCTTCTGGCGTCATTGAAGTAGTAGAAGCATCTCCCTGGATTTCGCCAGTAGTCGTCACGAAGAAGGCCGACGGAAAATTGAGATTCTGTGTGGACTTGCGCACCCTCAATCAGTCAGTGGTAGCAGACCTATTTCCTCTTCCCAACATTACTGAACTGGTCACCACACTCAAAGGTGCAAAATTCTTTTCAAAACTCGACCTACGCAGCGCATACCACCAGATCAAACTCCATGAGGACTCAAAGCAAATGACGGCATTCATAACTCCGGAAGGCACCTTTCAGTTCACACGCCTACCTTTCGGGTTGAACTCAGCCGCAAGCGTTTTCCAACGTCTGGTGTCAGACCTCTTTAAGGGGATTTGCAATACCATCTATTTCCAAGACGACATTTTGGTCTACGGCCAGACAGTGGAAGAGCACAACACAATTTTGAAGGTGGTACTCAACACACTTAACAAGGCAGGTCTAACTCTGCGGAAGGACAAATGCAAATTTATGGTAGAACAAGTAGAATATTTGGGTTACACAATCAGCGCAGAGGGCATCCGCCCCAAAGAGGATTTGTGTAAAGCAATAAGATCTGCTCCTTCCCGGTGGATAAAGATCAACTTCGTTCTTTCATGGGTCTAATAGAGTACTACTCTAAGTTTGTAGAAAACTTTTCTGATAAGACAGCATGCTTACGTACAATGCTTAAAAGAGGTGTTAGTTTTGAGTGGAAGGGGGTGCATCGTGAATGCTTTGAAAACATAAAGAGTGAAATATGCAATGCTAATGTTTTAACCCCCTTTGATGTTCACTCCCACTCCATCCTTACAGTAGATGCCAGCTCCACAGGGCTGGGGGCAATACTTTCTCAAAGAAAGGCTGGGATGGAAAAAACAGTAGCTTTCGCTTCAAGGACTGACTGACTCAGAGAAAAACTACTCCGTAATAGAGAGGGAGGCGTTAGCTGCCTCATGGGCAGTTGAGTACTTTAGGACCTACTTATGGGGAACGAGGTTTACACTAAAGACAGATCATAAACCTCTAATTAAGGTTTTATCCCCGGGAGGGACTGGTAAAGGTTCTGCAAGGTTAGTCAAGTTGGCAGCCAAACTTCAGAGCTTTCAATACCAGGTTGAGTACATTCAGGGCTGGAGGAACATACAAGCTGATTGCCTCTCCAGGTTGTCTGTCGACTGGCGCACCACCACGGGTATGACATCTACATTAGAGGATGATATTGCTGTCGCCTCTGTACAAGACATAGTTGTGGTCGGGGAAGGAACCTTTAGTGCCAAAGATTGGGAACACGAGATGCAAAAAGACCACACGTTAATGGAGGTGGCTAAGTTAGTTAAATCTGGGGCCCGAAGAGAGTTGTCTTCCAGTTTCAGTGCGTCCTTATGCAAAAATCTTGGACGAACTGTCCTTGTGCGGGGAGCATGTTCTAGTCAAAGGTGAAATTTTCATTCCACCTTTTGGCATTAGGGGAAAGTTACTTGGGTTGGCACACGAAGGTCACCTGGGACAGACACTTACGCAGCGTCGTTTGAAGGATCATTTTTGGTGGCCAGGGATAGATTCTCAAGTGGTGGAGTGGGTGGAGAAGTGTTCCTTGTGTTTAGAAGGAGAAAAGAGGTTGAAAATTGGCCAAAAATCAGGTGAGACACATATAGAGACTCCCAAACTACCTTGGCATACCATTTGCTTGGATTTTATAGGCCCTATGGGTGAGATGTGTGAAGAGGACAGATTCGCCATAGTAGTTATTGACGTGTTCTCCAAATGGCTCCAAATCCCTCTGTCTCCGTCCCTCTGTCTCCGTCCCTCTGTCTCCGTCCCTCTGTCTCCGTCCCTCTGTCTCCGTCCCTCTGTCTCCGTCCCTCTGTCTCCGTCCCTCTGTCTCCGTCCCTCTGTCTCCGTCCCTCTGTCTCCGTCCCTCTGTCTCCGTCCCTCTGTCTCCGTCCCTCTGTCTCCGTCCCTCTGTCTCCGTCCCTCTGTCTCCGTCCCTCTGTCTCCGTCCCTCTGTCTCCGTCCCTCTGTCTCCGCCCCTCTGTCTCCGCCCCTCTGTCTCCCTCCCTCTCTCTCTGTCTCCCTCTGTCTCCCTCCCTCTCTCTCTCCCTCTCTCTCTGTCTCTCTCCCTCTCTCTCTCTCTCCCTCTCTCTCTCTCTCCCTCTCTCTCTGTCTCCCTCCCTCTCTCTCTCCCTCTCTCTCTGTCTCCCTCCCTCTCTCTCTCCCTCTCTCTCTCTCTCCCTCTCTCTCTGTCTCCCTCTCTGTCTCCCTCCCAGGCCTGAGCTCCCTGGCCTTGGCTCAACTCTCTGACTACAGGCTGGCGGGAAGCATCACATCACAGGCTCTCACTCCCTGCTGCCCTCTGTCACCTCACCGGGCTCTCACACCCTGCTGTTCTCTATCATTCTCTGTCACCTCACCCCGCGTGTGTGGCAGCCCGGGCTGAGACAGCTTCCCGGGCGCGCACACAGCCGCACCCGAGTACTTCACAGGTCTTTAAAAGACCATTTGCATGATAACGAGGCTTTGTTGTATTTCACCTCTTAGCGCCCCTGCAGCTGCACTCGGACTATCGGAATCGCCCGGCCCCATAGAGCAGAGTCTGTGTTTGCTGACACACTGTAAATTTTTTTTAAAAACACAGGTACGATGTCTGCAAGGTCCGCGGGCCGCCAAGGAAGGCTTCCCGGGCCGCTGGCGGCCCGCGGGCCGTTCTATGAGTACCCGTGCCCTACACTGATATGAGTAGCACTATACAACAAATGAAATGCATATGAGAGGGCGCTGCGGAGAGATGAGTGGCCCTGGTGGAGGGTGGCAGTGAGGGAATCCGAGGAGGAGGTCATGGGGGGGAGGGGCTTTGGAGAGATGAGGGGCACTGTTGGAGGGTGGCAGTGAGGGATCAGAGGAGGAGGTCATGGGGAAGGGGCTTTGGAGAGATGAGGGGCACTGGTGGAGAGTGGCAGTGAGGTAATCCGAGGAGGTCATGTGGGGAGGGGCTTTGGAGTGATGGGGGGGCACTGTTTGAGGGTGGCAGTGAGGGAATCCGAGGAGGAGGTCATGGGGGAGCTACGGAGAGATGAGGGGCACTTGTGGAGGGTGGTAGTGAGGGAGTCTGAGGAGGAAGTCATGAGGGGGAGAGGCTATGGAGAGATGAGGGGCACTGTTGGAGGGTGGTAGTGAGGGAGTCTGAAGAAAAGGTCATGAGGGGGAGAGGCGACGGAGAGATGAGGGGCACTGTTGGAGGGTGGGAGTAAAGGTATCTACAGAGAAAGAGGTCATTGGTGGGGGCACTAAAAAAGACTTTCACACCAGTGCTAAAGCCGGCCCTGTCATGGCCTTTCTATTTTATTTAATTAACAATCGGTTCATTAGGGCAACTGTGGAACATATTTTAAAGTGCGTGCTAATTAGATTTACTGCTATATTCAATGTTTTAAGTTTGAAGGTGATTTTACTAATGTTTTTTACCGGGAATAATGAAAGTGGAACTGGATGGTGGCTGATATGGGGCTGGGGCCCAAGGTCAGCTGTGAGATAAGGTGCAGTGGAGACATTTGGAAAAGAGTGCGTTTTACTGGGCTTTGTAAGACTAAGGCGAGATAAAGGAGGGCCCTGAATCAGGCCGGGCTAGATATATAAGCGACAAATCGGGCCTGCAGTGGCCCACCCGAATGCACCCTTGGCCCACCCAAATAATAATTCCTAGAGCCGGGCCTGGGCCTAGACAAGAGTGAGTGTATTCCAGCGCTAGGTTGCTGCTGCTGCCTTACACTCTAACTGACAGCGTGACAGGAATAAGGAGATATGCCCCGACGGCTCGAGCTCCCGACATTGGACCTGTTGCACTGTCAGAGTATAAGGATGCCTCGCTGGAATGCACTCGTCACTGACTGTGAGAGCTCAGATCGCCTAACGCCTTTCGGCCAAGTTCGGTTCTTGTGTACAGTGCGCAATTGGTACTTTTTTGCAGATCTATATAGCGCACACTTGGCACGAGGGAATTAAAGTTCTTTAAAATGAGAAGTGCAAGTTCTACATGAAAGCATACTTTATTGTGTTTTTATGGGACATGCAGGTGAAATCCCAGCGTCCCCTCAATGTCCTGTGATTCTGGGCAAGTCACTTAATCTCCCTGTGCAATAAAAACAACAAGCATTTTCAATGCAATAGGTCTCGCATTTGCGAGCGTTTAAGCTATTGGCAATATAAATGACAATAACTTTTATTTATGTGTTTAATAAAGCAACACATATATAAAAGGCTTTGTCATTTTTAATGCCAATAGCTCAAACTCTCACAAATGCAAGACCAGTCTAATAGTGGCCGCGCCCCTTTCTTTAGACTCTTCTCAACGTATTCACGTTACAACGAACGGCGTCTAAAGAAAGGGGCGCGGCCAACATTAAAGTGAAAGCGCGTATGGTGCGCTTTCACACAGCGAAGAAAAATTAATTAATTTAAAAGGTTGCGTAGTGCTGCCGCGAAAGTGAAAGCGGGCCGCGCTCTTGATTAAATAAGCGCGGCGGCTAAAGTAAAAGCGTCCCGCTCTGTAAATTAAATAAGCGGGTCCGCTACAGTTAAAGCGGACAGCGCTATAATTTAAATACAAATAATATACAAGCAGGCGGCCAGCTGCGATGTCGTGGGTGGAATAGGGAAAGATCATTAAAGAAAATAGTGCTCACTGATTTATAAAGCAGACCGTGTAACAACACAAGTAAAATGTCCAGTCCTTATGGGAGGGAGGTTACAAATGCAGACAAGGCGCTACCAAGGAGGGACTACGAAGCCTATTCACAAATGAAAGGCAATGATTTTGCAAGGACAGTAACCGGAGCCAATTGAAAAGATGGGTGGGAAATGAGCGGAGCTTCTATACCGTACCTCGATACAGCATGCCTCGCAGAGCAGCGCATGCACTGCCCAGGCTCGACCTAAAAAAGTATGCTTTCATGTAAAACTTCTGCTTCTTGGGTAAAAAAGCTTTTATGCCCTCTGTCCAGGTTTGCACTATATAAAACTGCAAAAACACCAATTAGCACCCTGCACATATGAGCCGATTTGTTAAATGCCTCGAAGTCACGCCCCCTAGACACGCCCCTTCAAGACCCATCCCAATCAATTTGGTGAGTACCGGCATTTCTCTTTTTCCATTTAAAGCACTGTGCAGAACAGCACAAGATTGGCACTGGAGGTGGGATATGGGTAGTTCTGGCAGCGCCTCCTGTTATACTGGGGGGTGTCCAGCGTATGTTCAAATAAGTAGCAGGTTTTCAGGATTCCTAAAGACTATGTTCAGGAATTCCATGTAGTTCCTAAGTACTGGTGGGCCAATAAATGCTATCCCTGTACAAACTCCTGGTGGTGTAGGGATCAAAAAGGATCAGAACTTCTAGGCTTGTGGTAAACACTGCTCCCCTGCAGTTTTCACTTGATAAATTTCCGCAGGCCAAACCTTCCGAAATGTTCTAGGGGAAATCTAAATGGGATCAATTTTAAGACAAGCCGATGTCAAATCTGCAGATGGTTATTCGTTTTTCTGTAGAAAACTCAAAACATAAGGTATTTATCTCACCTGGTAAATAACGTACCCCGGGTGCAAGAAATACTTCACCCTTTCCCAGCCCTCATGAAATCCTGGCTTTACAGTCATTGTATATATATTTACCTTCTGTGGCTGTCCTAAAAGCCTGTTTGGTATCTGGCCTTCCTGCACCTGCGCTGGACACCCCATGCTATACACCTCTGCGTCCCCAAAGTGCTTGGAAAGGAAAGACTAAGATTGCAATCCATAAGGGGCTGCTCTGATTCCTGTTTATAGGCCTCGACCCACCGCCCGCCAGGACTGCTGCTACCCGGGGAACACCGCTGCCCCTTATGCACCATGACCTCTGCAGCCACCCTTTCACCTGCACGTGCATAGGAACAGAAAAGATGGAGTCGAATGTTTAGCTAAAATAAGCCCATACATTTTGGTTGACGTAGTGCACAGAGACACTGGTGTTGTCTTTTTCCCACCGGCTGCAGAGGTCCTGGACTTAGGCCAGGGGTGTCCAGACGTTGCTCCAGGGTGGTGAGATCCATGACAGATTTTCACGGTCATGGGAGATACATTTAGCGACTATAATCAAACTGAATCATACCATTGCTAGTAAATATTCTCCTGGGCCAGCACTGGTCTCCGACCTAGACTGGCCTCCACAGGAGTGCGCATCTGCTCATTCACAAATCATGTGCTCTCTGCACGAGTCAAACACTTAAAAAAAATATATATATATATTATCGGTGTTTTTATAGAACGGCCTCAGACCTGCGGGCCAGTGGCTTTGGCGCCAGGCCCCCATCTTGCCGCCTCCTCCGTGATGCCTGACCACAGGCAATAATCGCTTCCATCGCTTGCATGCAAAGTTCATCCAAGTTTGTAGATCATCCACGTCTTTTTCTGTCTTCCTCCGCCCCGGCCCCCACTGCTGAGAGCCTGGAGCCATCCTGTGGTTCCGTCCGACTGTTAGTTTAACTATTCTCGCACTTGGAGGGGGTGGTGGCTGGGTCTTGGCGGGAGTGTGGCTGGGTCTCGGAGCAGAGGCTGTACATATTCTGTTTTCTTTCTGAGCTGCAGCGCTCGCCCCCGGACCTCTGCTGTCCACTCATACAGCGAGCGCCAGTTTACGTAAGAGTGAGCGCCTAGTGTCCGCTACGAAGTGTCTAAGCACCAGGGTAAGCAGCTGGGGCGTGGGAACCGAAGGCCACGGAGTGCGTTTAGTGGTAAAGCTGGGACTTGGCAAAGAGCCTAATCCAGCTACACATCTGTCAAAGCTAGAGACATCAGCCAACAGACCGTACCCCTGCCCAAGCAAGACACCCATCAACAAACCACACCACCTGCCCAAGCAAGGTACTACCGCCAGTAGACCACACCACCAACACAAGTGAGGGGCAACCACCCACAAGCCACACCACCTGCCAACGAACAGACAACCACTAACAAACCGCACCATCTGACCAAGCAAGATACTACCGCCAGTAGACCACACCACCAACACAAGTGAGGGGCAACCACCCACAAACCACACCACCTGCCAAGCAACATACAACCACTAACAAAAACCGCACCATCTGACCAAGCAAGATACTACCGCCAGTAGACCACACCACCAACACAAGTGAGGGTCAACCACCAACAAGCCACACCACCTGCCAAGCTAAAGACGACCACTAACGAACCACACCATCTGACCGAGCAAGATTCTACCACCAGAAGACCACCCCTCCCACACAAGTGAGGGGCAACCACCAACAAGCCACACCACCTGCCAAGCAAAAGACAACCACTAACAAACCACACCATCTGAGCGAGCAAGAGACATCAACCAACACACCACCTGCCCAAGCAAGATACTACCACCAGTAGACCACACCAACTACACAAGTGAGGGTCAAGTACCAACAAGCCACACCACCTGCCAAGCAAAAGACAACCACTAACAAACCACACCATCTGACCAAGCAAGAGACATTGACCAACACACCACTTGCCCAAGTGTGTGACAGTCATCAAGAGACCACACCACCTTTTAGCCAAGCGAGCAAGCACACTACACTGATGCGCACCTGTGGGCCCCCTAGAGGAGGCATGGACGGGGCAGTGCACAAATGGGGCGCTGCAGAGGAAGAAGCACTTGGATACAAAGAGGTGCCTCTGGTGCGCCGATGCCCCATCTCACCGCAGTGGGCCATCTTGCTCACGCATTTCCGGCAAACAACTGACAAAGATTCTGCACCCCTGCAGTCATAGGGCCCATCCGTGGTTTATGGGTGGTCTCTTCTCTGCAGAATTGGCTAACCACCCCCCCATGAGGGCTGCCCTTCCCAAGCCAATAATTTCTCCCACCACGGTCTAGCACACTGAGATAACATAGCGCAATTTCCTGCGCTCCCTACTGCCATCACAGTACCGGAATCACACCTGCCACCCACCCCCCTCCCCCTCCCCCCCCTCCCCCCCTCTTGTCGCCCCTCCCAGTGTTTGCTCTCCAAGTTAATAGTTTAAGTTTCGCTTATGGGTGAAACAAAACAATGCAGCACTTATCACAGGGGTAGCTTAAAGCTCCTAGGTTCGTCTGTTGTCACTGCCTGATGTTTAATGCATAAATCTGAATGACCGGTTATGCCTCTGGACTACAACGTTATTTCCTACGTAATGTACTTTGAGATGCATATGGCTATAACTTGCAATGCTACTATAACGCCGAAAAACCCAATAAAAACGTTTAAAAAATAAATATAAGAGGTCACACCACCTTCCGAATCGTTACACAACCACTAAAGAGAAGGTAAGAGATTGCCACCAACAGTCTATACCACCCTCCCCAAGTGAAAGACCATTACTAACAGACCACACTGCCAGTGTAAGCGTGACTCGGTCACCAACATGCTACACCACCACTCCAAGCGGGAGTCAACCACCAGTAGACCACACCACTAGTTCAACTGATAGACAACTAGCAACGGACCACACCACTTGTCCAAGCAAGAAGCAACGACTGAAAGGGCATACCACCTGTCCTAGGGGATAGTAAACCGCCAAGAGACCACACCACTTGTCCAAGCAAGGAGCAACCACTGAAAGGGCAGACCACCTGTCCTATGGGATAGTAAACCGCCAAGAGACCACATCACTTGTCCAAGCAAGAAGCAACCACTGAAGGGGCAGACCACCTGTCCTAGGGATAGTAAACCACCAAGAGACCACACCACTTGTCCAAGCAAGAAGCAACCACTGAAAGGGCAGACCACCTGTCCTATGGGATAGTAAACCGCCAAGAGACCACATCACTTGTCCAAGCAAGAAGCAACCACTGAAAGGGCATACCACCTGTCCTAGGGATAGTAAACCACCAAGAGACCACACCACTTGTCCAAGCAAGAAGCAACCACTGAAAGGGCAGACCACCTGTCCTAGGGATAGTAAACCACCAAGAGACCACATCACTTGTCCAAGCAAGAAGCAACCACTGAAAGGGCATACCACCTGTCCTAGGGATAGTAAACCACCAAGAGACCACACCACTTGTCCAAGCAAGAAGCAACCACTGAAAGGGCAGACCACCGGTCCTAGGGATAGTAAACAGTCAAAAGACCACATCACTTGTCCAAGCAAGAAGCAACCACTGAAAGGGCATACCACCTGTCCTAGGGATAGTAAACCACCAAGAGACCACACCACTTGTCCAAGCAAGAAGCAACCACTGAAAGGGCAGACCACCGGTCCTAGGGATAGTAAACCGTCAAGAGACCAAATCACTTGTCCAAGCAAGAAGCAACTACTGAAAGGGCAGACCACCGGTCCTAGGGATAGTAAACCACCAAGAGACCACACCACTTGTCCAAGCAAGAAGCAACCACTGAAAGGGCAGACCACCTGTCCTAGGGATAGTAAACAGTCAAGAGACCAAATCACGTGTCCAAGTGAGAGACCGCCACCAGCAGACCACACCACACATGCCCAAGTTAGATTCAATCACCACCAGATCCCATTGCTCGTTCAAGTGATGTACAGCCTCCCCAGCCAGTGTCACTCCCTGAAATGGGTGTGACCATGTTACGAGTTAAATAGCATGGCTTGTCCCAAAACACAGAAACTTTTTTAGTGTGGGCAGGTGAGGTCGGGGACAATGGTGCTGGCTAAAGGGTGGGCAGGTAGACCAGTCCGTGATTGCTTGTAGGCCGCAGTGAGCTAAACGACGAGGGTTCTAGCTATGTATGCACTGACTACTCTCCCCGTCTCTTATTCAGGTCCCTACTGCGGAAACATTAACCAGGCGCCGGGGACTCTGCGAGTGAACTCCAGCGACGCCTCCGTGCTGTTCGCCAGCGGCACGCACCGCTCAGGCCGCGGGTTCCTTCTGTCCTACGCCAGCAGCCATCACCCAGGTAGGGACACGAGGTGGGCGTGGCTACTGCGGGTGATGGCCTCAGCTAGGCCCCAGTTATTTATATGACTGTTATTTGTTTTGTTACTATCACTATTGGTATTGTTAATAATAGTAGTATTCTTGTTATTCTTTCGTGCGCCTTTCGAAATTTGCCTCAAATTCACGGAAACTGCGCTCGCGTTTGGGTGAGGGGGCCGGCGCGTCTGCACATCGAGGTCTCCCGTGGTGAATCAGCGCCTCGCGGCCCCCTGTGGGCGTCCAGGAATCTGGAGCGTGGGTGGGATTCCGGGAACCGGGGACACTTGGGATCACAGCCACTCATTTCCTCCCAAACTAGATCTGTAATGAGAAGCAGCCGCTCCGCCTGGCGTCAGGCCCGTGGGGCCCTGCGCCCTCAGAGAGGCGGTTACCCACTTACCCTAAGGACTCTGGATTGCACAGTGCTGCGCATCGTTGGGTTTCTAAGCGCTGTAACAACAGCTGTTAACATATGCCCAGCTCGGTGGTACACGTTAACGAAGTTAAGATGAAAGGGCGAGCCGGGCCAACTTCGGTTCAACATGTGACCAGTGAGTGTAAACAGAACTCTGCAGCAAGCGCATTAACCTGCTGGGCTGTCAGCCACGACAGTGCCACCTGTTTCTCGTCTGTGCTGAGCCCTTTTTGGAATGCTTGGCGGTTTTCGAATTTCACCCTGCTTGTGCCAGCTGTGAAATTCATGTGTTTCAAGGTACAGTGGAAGTCGCAAACTGAATCCCCAGCCTATATTTAAGCATCGTTTTAACCACGAAAATGTTGCTAAAAACACTAACACTGAAGAAAGAAATATTGTTCAGCCCACGTTTTATTACTGGCAGTGTTCGAAGTGCATAAAGAAAAGTATTGGAAACTGTGACCCCCAGCTATAATGGGGGCGTGGTCACCGAGTGTGGGGGCGGGGTTAGAGAAGTGGCCAAAAATAATCTAACTTTTTTGTTGGCCTGTATTAACTGGTAACTGCATATAAAATATGATGTGCACACCTTAAATGAAAAATAAATGTATTCTAAATCTATCTGTGGGAAATGCATTTTTTTCTGGTAGGACAGCTCGGTTGGTTCATGCAATCACTTCAAATGTCTGTGGGTGTAACCGGACGGTCATTGATTGGAATCCTGGTCGGTGCACTGGGGAAATATTGGCATGTATTTATACTGCTAAGCGGTCCAAGCCTGTATCAGAAAACACTCTGAATAAGCAATCCGATTAAAAAATGATTATACACAGGTATAAGAGAGGTTGTACACAGTGTCAATAGGCTGTTGAAAAATGTGCAAAAATATTTTGTTTAAATGTTTACAGTGCTTTTAAAAGGTATGCTTTTAGTAATACGCTGATTGTACATAGTGCAAACCTTTTTTATAGGTTTCCAATTAAAGGGCAAATTCCAGGACCTATTAACTAAAGCTGATATTGGGAACCACACACATTTAAATTTCTTTCAGGTAGCATGCACCCTGGAGAAAAGGCTTGTTTCTTCTTTAGCTGCTTCTCCCTTCCCTCACTTCATGGTAAAGGAGTCTCTTGTTCTCTTCTTTCAATCTGCAGCAACTCAATCATTCAGGAACAGTTATTTTTTTAAATCAAAAGTATGGGAACTGTTTAGGTAGCTCAGGAGTGAATCTTAAGAGCGGGAAATTGTTGCAGCCTGCATAGAAAATTGTTCTCCGCTCTGCTAGGCTGTCGAGATGGGCGAAGGGTCTCTCAGCTACACAAGTGCTGGCTGAATTAAGGGAGTAGCCAAAAAATTTAAATATACCCCACTTTGAAGGAAAGCTCTGATGGCACCAGGCAAGCGAAGCAAGTGTGCCCAATGCTCCTTCTAAGAGCTCCCTTGTCTCTTCCATCCCTGCATCTATCCATTCATTCTTTCCCCGTTCCATCCACTGCTGATATTCACCATTTCACCTTTACATTTTGTCACCCATTCATTCTTTCATTTATGATTCATTCTCTCACCATTCCATCCATCGGTCATTCTATCCATCTGTTCACAGATCCATCATCTATGCATCCATCCATATATCCATCCACCCATCATTTGACTTACCCAAGCATCAATAAAGCCTTTCATCCATCAATTGATCCTTTTGTTCATTCATCAATCCTCGGATTCCCATTTACTTTGCCATCCGCCCAGCCACTCCGATTTATATTTTCTCTGCCATCCTTTCACCCACCCATCCATACTCTTGGATTTCCATTTACTCTACCATCCAACCATCCAGTCAGCCTCTCAGATTTCCATTAACTCTGCCATCCTTTCACCCATACATCCATCCCGCCTCTCAGATTTCGATTTACTCGGCTATACTTTCACCCACCCATCCGCCCTCGGAGATTTCCATTTACTCTGCCATCCTTTTGACCCACCTATCCAGCCTATCCTATTTTCATTTACTCTAGCTCTCCTTTCACCCACCCATTCATCTTCTCAGATTTCCATTTACTCTGCCATCCTTTCATCCTCCCATCTAGCCATTCATTCATCCATCCAGCCTCTCAGATTTCCATTTATTCTACCATCATTTTACCCATCCATCTGCTCAGATTTCCATTTACTCTGCCATAATTTCACCCACACATCCATTTTCTCGGATTTCCATTTACTCTGCCATCCTTTCACCTACCCATCCATCCATCCACCCTTTCAGGTTTCTATTTACCCTGCCATCCATCCATTCTTCCAGATTTCCATTTCACAATCCTTTCACCTACTCATCTACGCATCCTCTCACCCGCCCATCCACCCTTCCATTCACCCATCCTTTTACCCATCTATTCATCCTTTCACCCAACCATCCTTCTACCCATTCACCCTTTCACTCACCATCCATCCTTTCACTCAAACCACCAATTCATTCTTTCACCCAAACCACCAATCCATCCTTTCACCCAAACCACCAATCCATTCTTTCACCCAAACCACCAATCCATCCTTTCACCCACTCATCATCCACTCACCCATCCATCTTTCGCTTTTCTATCAATCTGTCTTGCTTACTTACAGCGTCGATCTTGAGCTCTTATCTGCTAGGTTGCAGACAAAAGAGGCCCTTTAAATGTCCACCCTCTGCTGTAGCTGCTAGAGCAGGGGAGTTCACTACACCCTGGTCTGGAATCTGTAAGCCAAAATGAAAGGGAGTTTGGGAATCTTAATGACATTAGTGGAAGCGACTCGGCCAAGATCAGGCCTGGTGTCCCCAAATAGCCGGGACTCCATTGCAGCAGTGCCATTGACATCTTACAGCTTTGACCTAAAGCCAGAGAGCAGTGGTTATGTGTAAAAAAAATAAATAAAAAAAAAGCTCCGGAGCTCTCGCCAGGAGGCAGCTTGCACCAGCTCATTTCTCCTGTTAGCGCCACCTAAAACAGGACCAACTACTAACCATGAAAGTGGGTCGAGGATGTGGCTAATGGCCAGAGTGGCCGACTTTGGAGCTGGGGAACCAGGTTCGAGTCCCTGCGTAGGCTCAACATCCTGTGATTCTGGGCAAATCACTTGATCTCCATGTAAATGAATGCATCCTTAACTGGTGTTCATAAAAAACACCGGTGTTGATGATTAAGTGACGGTGCTGAGCACCAGAAAACCACCAGGCTCAAATTAAGCACTACCATAGAGTGCAGGGACCTAGGGCTTGGAGTTAAGCACCCGTTTTAGCATGCTGTCTGCGTTAAAGTCAAAGGAACTTATGGAGCGCACAAATCAACAAAAAGGTCTCATGGTGCTTATGAAGACTCCGTATGAGCTGACGATCTGAATGACTGCGTTATTGATGGTCGAATAACCAGGTTTTTAATTCCCTACGAAAGAGCTTGTGATCAGAGATGGAGAGAAGCTGGGACGGGAGCTTGTTCCAGAGGGCGGGTGCGAGAAAAGAGAAGGATAGACCACCATTTCTTGCAGTGCGGATGCGTCGCGGGGTAAGGAGATATTTGGTGCAAGATCTTAGTGGTCTGCTTGGATGATACCAACTTAGTTTCTTAGCTAAATAGCTTGGTCCAATTCCTTGCAAGCTCTTGTGAGTGAGGCATAGAATTTTGAAGCGTCCTCTCTTCTTTACAGGGAGCCAGTGGGGAATCCTCAAGCTGGATGCTGATGGGGCTCTTGATGGAAGATTTAAAATGAGTCTAGCAGCGGTATTCTGCAAGATCTGAAGTTTTGAGTGGAGCTCTTCATTGCCACAGGCTGTCCCCTCACCAACAGGGGCCTGGGGACTGGTTGTTTCATTTGCACCAGTTGTCTTCTTGCATTCTGCAGTGCTTCTGCACACTGCAAAGAAAATAACCTGGCAGCTAAGCGAGATGAGTACGTGTCATTGTGCTCTGTGTGTATCCTGCCAGTCAGAGGTTCCACCAACTTAGTCTTTCATCTTTCCAATGTCGATAAAAATAATTATTTCTGAAGCGGGTACCAGGGGGCATTCAGTTTGTGATACGTGCATTCTATATAATCAGTATATTATTAAAATATGCACAACTGTGTTCTGCCGTTTCATTGCAGATCCGATATCCTGCCTGGAAAAAGGTGTGCACTACAGCAGCAAACAGGTCAGGTAAGTGGGCCGAGTGCGCCCTCCGTCCCCAGACTCCGAGGAGGTGCACTAATCTTCCCATCCCCGCCATGGTCACAAAGCCTTCCTATTTCAAGGGCTGTTCATGTTGCCAGCAGACTAGGGAAGGAAGTTAAACAAATATGTCCGATAACCCCCTGGCACCCGCATAGGCACAACATGGCACCAAAGCTTTATAGTTGGCAAATCGCTGTTCTCTCAGCGGCACCTCCCATTCCCTTACCCCCAACACACCAACATATATCTTTGAACCGTACAGACGAACATACCACAGCGTCATACAAACAACATCACATCATAGAAATGTTACCTGGATAGGAATGCTGGCTACAAAACTTATATAAAAAATGTGATAGATGGAATATTTGAATTAATCTCAGCCACTGGTAATTAATCAGGCCTCATCCCAGTGCTTTGTCCACCGTGCCACCTCAGTATGGACCCGTATATATGAAAATCAGTCTTGGTCCTGCTTCAGTGGGAACAGTCCAACCCGAACTGCCAAGGGTAAAGGACCACCATGGAGATTCTCCCCCCACCTCCCCGGGTACATGGCGACCAATGCCTGTGCCCCATGAGCAGGCGCCGGCATTCCGCCATAAGCCGCGGCCCCCCTCCGGGTCGGATTGGGATCACAATTTGGCCCGGGCACTGCCGAAAAGTGGCCCACATTCGAGGTGAAGATGGTGTGAGTTCACATCACCTGGCCCCCACAGAGAGACCCATTCTTCCTCGCCCACTATGCTCTGAATAAGAAGGGCTGTGGGCGAGGTGTCAAATGCAAACACCTTTACTGGGCTGCATGGGCCCCAGGGGGGCCAAGGTGAGAATGGCCCAATGGCATGAGCAACACCTGGCCCCCAGGGAGGCCAATTCTGGCACACAATCACCCTCTCCCCAGCCCACCATCAGCGTGATTGCTTGGCAGGGCAGGGGGTCAAGGAGAGGCCACAGCTGATAATCGCTGAACAGCCATATCACATGGCCACCCAGCGAGGCTGCTTTACTCTCCATGTCCAGTGCCTTCTGTGGACTGGGAAAGGAAAACAAGCATTTGCAATGCAATAGGTCTCGCATTTGCAAGTGTTTAAGCTATTGGCGTTGTGAATGACAATGCCTTTTATTTATCTGTTTTGATAATTAACACATAAATAAAAGGCATTGGCATTTACAATGCCAATAGCTCAAACTCTTGTAAATGCGAACCCTATTTCATTTCAAAGAAGCGGCAGCCATTCTCCCAGGCTTCTTGGAAAGTGAAAGCGCGCCTGGTGCGCTGAATGTTGCAGGAAAGCATGTCGTGCCTGCAGTAGGAGAAACTCATGAAAGAAAATAGTGCTTACAGACTAAATAAGACATACCGTGTAACAACACAAGTAAAAGGGCCAGTCCTCATGGGAGGTTACAAATGAAGACAAGGCGGTTCTAAGGAGGGACTAACAAGCCTATTAATGAATCAGAAGCCAGCATTTACAAAGGACAGTGACACCAGCCAATGAAAAATATGGGCGGAAGGTGGGCGGAGCTTCAAGTCCATACTTGAATATAGCATGCCTGGCAGAGCAGCGCATGCGCTGCCCAGGCTGAACCTGGAATTCTTTCAATGGCAAATGTATTTTTCAGGTGCAGAACAATTTGTGTCTATCACCTTGTTGCACACTTTAACGCTGTAACAATTATATAGTTAGCCCATCTAAGAAAAGGTATCGGGAATATATCTGCTGTGTTGCTCTATTCCACATGGAAACATCGATAACACAATGGACATTTAGAATGTAAGCTTCACACGTCCTAATATTTACAACAAAATCAAACAGTAACAGATCAACACTAGTCTAATCCCCAATTATCTATATGCTGTGGGAAGGTGATCCTAGTCTAAAAGACAAGTTTATAGTACTTTTTGTCATTCAGTAACATTTTTACCCAGCACCATGTATGATTATAAAAATGATCATCAAGGACTGCTGTCAATTTAAGGAGGGTCGAACATCAGAATATCTAGCTCAAAAATATCCTGCAAAAATATCGTAGCCAGAATACCACCTACCACAATGTTATGAAGGTAAGCATACATAGGTAAGTACAAATTTCTTTTTTAACGCGTCATCTATATACGTTGATGACGTTTACCTTCACAGGATTGTGACAGGAAATCTTCTGGCTCGGATACAGGACAATATTTAAATCCCAATATTCTGGTAGAACACCCTCCAGATACAGTCTCAAAGATATCCAGCTTCCCATTAGTCTTTCCTTAGTGGAGAACACTTCCCTCTTGGGGGTGGAGTATTAGTAGGCTATATCAACGAAGGAAATCTATGAAAAAGGGACCGACTGCTTGACTCGCATTATCCATAAGTACTGGCACCATATCGTACAGCTTATTTCTCCTTAAAAGTAGCCCCCTTGCAACCATGACAGGTAACCACAAGCTGAGTAAGAGCAAATCCTCAGAGATGACCACAGAAACTATCTTGCTACGTTGCTAATCAATCATGAGATTTCCAGTGCCTTCATCTAGCTCTTGAGTTTTGGGTGATCTCACACTGTAGTAAAAGGGAGTGGACATACTAAAACCAAAGGTCCATGTAGTAATAGCCTAAAATCCCCTCCAGTCCCATACCCGAATATAGTCATGGCACTATATAGTTATTTCGGGTATGGGACTGGAGGAGATTTTAGGCTATTACTACATGGACCTTTGGTTTTAGTATGTCCACTCCCATACCCGAAATAACTATATAGTGCTATGACGGTGATACTCAAAACTACCAACTTGGACCTCTGTGGGTTCTGTACCTGAAAACTGTCTACCAAAATTGTGAAACATAATCAGAAGGTTCCCACAGCTAATTGGGAAATTCAGCTGCTGTGCCTCTGAACCTACATCATGCCAGGAAGCCCACTGTCCAGTATCAAGAAACCTCTTTCAAAGCACTGAGTCTGTTGCATAAAGGAGTAGCTAAGAAGTACATTACTGGTTATGCTACAAAAGTCCAGTGCAGGGGATCTGATACAGAGCGATGAGCTAAAATACCACAAGTGACATCTTTAGTGAACTAACTCAACCAATAAAAAAACGTGGAAATGTTCTGGCTTTCATACGAAGGATCCAAGTAATTTTATTCTGTTGATCTTTCGAAGAAGTGAATACCCCTGCCTCAATTCCAGCATCCCTCGCTCTGAGCTTTTGTAGGTTTTCATAGCACTCTGACTGTGAGTTCCTTCACAATTCATATGGCCCTGAGCCATCCTCTTAGACACACTGAGACCAACCCTTCAGAAAGACAATGAGCGCCAGTGAAAGAACTTGAATTCCAAGGTACCTTTTCCAGCTGGGCCCAACTTCCTGTGCACAGCCTCCCAGATCCACTTGCAACTCAGCCTAACTTGGGGTCAGTCTTGCTTAAATTATCAATACTGCAGCTTGGGATTTACTGTTAAAAAGCCAGTTCCTTTGTTTCCCAGTAACACACAATCACATTTTCCATGTCACACCATTTAGTCTGAGATTTTATGTGGTTTATCCTTTGGCTTGACATCGATTGTGCTTGAGAATTCCTGTGTCCAGTACACCTTTAGCAGAGCTAACCTTTTAAGTTTGGAGATCAGTACTACTGGTAAACCCAAGCATTGGCACAGAGACCCGTCTTCCCTCTGCACAGGTTTTTGTATTGTGGAGCCTCAACTAAAGTTTGTTAATCAAACTCAAGCCCGTCTCCCACTCCTGCCTTAATTAATGGTTTCTTACAGGTGTCAAAAAAGGAATCAATCGTTCAACAAGTTTTTTTTTGGAAACAATGATCGATAAAAACTTACAGAATCCAAAAACAAAGTGTACCACAAATATTGAAACAATACATAAAACATTGTTATATTAAACATATCAAACCAACGCATATACTAAAATTTAATAGAGTGGTATAATGACAAAATAATCATTTATAAATATTAAAACTCTAAAAAAGAAAATGCGCTTTGTCAATCAAGATATTAAAATAGGGCATCACTGTCTATATAAAAATATTTAAAATCAGTATCCAAACAAATGACACAATTTTCTGCATCCAGTGCCACATGCTCCCAATATTGTTTGCACCAACATACATCACAGGGCGAACAACACCGATACACACAAATGCAATACCCGTCTGAAAGATCCTGTACTATAATTCTTCAAAATAGGTTTTAGAGAATATTTCGTTGGACCTAAAGATGGGAGATAGGGTAAAATGACTTGGAGACATAGGCCACCAGTGGGCAAGATAAAGTGTGCCATGTCCACGTGTCAACAGTTGTCAGGACATAGCGGGCCTGTTGACAAGAGCCAGCAGCAGTAGGGATATAAGGAATGGTGACCTGTGACAGCAGTGGCTAGGACTAAGTTCATGGGAGATGGCGGCATGCCTACATGAGTCAGCAGTGGAGAGAAGAGACGAGCATGTTAACATCAATCAGCAGTGGTCCGGGGCAGAAGTGGCATAAGGCAGCGCTTTTTGTGAAACAGGATGACATGGCGACATGAGCCAGCAGAAGCCAGGATAAAAAAATGGGAACAGCAACAAAAGCATGTAGTGTATTATTCAACATAAAGGAGGCATGATAACCTGAGCCACCAGAGGTTAAGATAAATAAAGGGAGCATGGTGGCATGAGCAAGCAGTGGTCAGGATAACTAAAGATGGCATGATGACCTGAGCCAGCGGTGGTCAGGTTAAATATTAGGATAATAAGTGCATGGTGATATGAGCAGATAGTGTTTAGGATAAAGGGGGAACATGGTGACGCGAATAGGCTGTGTTCAGAATAAATAACATGGAAAGGAGGGCACAGTGACCTGAGCAGGCAGTGTTCAGGAAAAATAAGGGGGCGAGGTGCCCTGGCCAGCGGCTGTCATGATAAATACAGAGGGCATAGTGACCTGAGCCAGCGGCGCTCAGGATAGATAAAGGGGACATAGTGACCTGAGCCAGCGGCGGTCAGGATACATAAAGGGGGCATGCTGACCTGAGCCAGGGGCGGTCAGAATCAATAAAGGGGGCATAGTGACTTGAGCCAGCAATGGTCCGAATCAATAAAGGGGGCATGGTGACCTGGGTCAGTGGTGATCTGGGTAAATAAAGGGGGCATGGTGACCTGGGTCAGTGATGATCTGGATAAAAAAAGGGGGCATAGTGACATGAGCCAGCAATGGTCAGAATCAATAAAGGGGGCATGGTGACCTGAGCCAGCAATGGTCAGAATCAATAAAGGGTGCATGGTGACCTGAGCCAGCGGAGCCCTGGGTAGCTAAAAGGGGACATGGTTAATTGAGCCAACGATTGTTAACATAAATAAAAGGGGCAAGGGTGACCTGAACCAGGGGTGATCAGGATAACCGGGGTAACACAGAGCAAAAGGAGACACAAAACTGAAGCAATGGCCACACTCTAGGGCCAGCGCCCCTTATGGTACCGGGTTACGTGAGTGGCATCGTCTAACTCACCTCAGATGGCAAAAAATCGGCCTTCCACCCGATCGAGTGATATCAACGTGATTAGTGTCCTCTTGAGGATTTTGTGGGCCCCAGACAAAAAATATTTTCGGGGGCCCTGTTGGGAACAACTTCAATTTTATTATCCATTTTTTGCTAATTCAAATTCTGTGATGCCAAGCAATATAGTGCTTTAGTTAAAGGTTGAGATGCAGAAATACACAGAAGTGAGCTGGAGAGAAAGTTCACTTTTCCAAGGGCCCCTAGACAATGAATATATGTTGAATTTATGTGATGCTCATATTGTCCGGAAGCTATTTTTAAAAAAAACGAATCATAACGAATGTAACTGCTATGACATGCTGCTAGTTGGGGGCTGGGGAGGGGGTTGGGAGCTTTTGTGAAGCTGTAAATTAAGCTGTTGTCTTTTAAAACAATAAAAGAAGTATAATAAATAAAAAAAATACAGAAAAGAAAAAGGTGGGGGCCCGGATCAATTGCCCATGCCTTAAAGACTCTGTGTAACGTGATAACAGCTGGGATGCCGGGCCTCGTGCCGTCGCATTCACACGTCAGCACACAGTATGTGGCCCGGTTTTACCACTGTACAAAGTGCCAAAGCAGAGGAAGGGTGCACGCATTCGGCTTCAGCCGCTTGGCTCGGTTGCTTCGAGCACTCCAGGCTCTAAAGCACTCCATAAACCATGGCGGAGAAACCCCCTGAGATGATAGAACACAAACTCCAACTGCCTTCAGCTACCGCAGCTTTAATGCGCCAGCAAGCGTGCTGCGGCTCTGATTATACGGCCGTGTTTTACCTAATCCCTTTAAATAACTACTGCAAAGTCTGACACGTAGTTTTCTTACCCAAAGACATACATTAAACAAGCATTTGCAATGCAATAGGTCCAATTGTATTGCAAATGGTTAAGTTTAAAACTGAGCACGGTGCCGCTTCAAGGACACTGCGCTCGGTTTTTTTTGTTGTTTTTTTTTAACTTCAACACTGAGCGCGGTGGCCTTGAAGTGGGCGCTGCGCTCAGTGTTAAAGATAAAAAATATATAGAAGAACACCGAGCGCGGTGTCCTTGAGCTGGCGCCGCGCTCAGTTTTAAAGTAAAAAAACAAACAGAGCGCGGTGTCTCTGAAGTGGACGCCGCGCTCAACATAAATGTAAAATATAAATAAAGTGAGCGCGGTGTCCCTAGGCGGGCGCAGCGCTCATTAAAGTAATAAAAACATACAATTTAGAGCGCATAGCGCTGCAGCCGCCATTGTCCCCATCAGTGTCCATTTTCAAAATAGTGCATGTTTACCAACTAATGAAGGAGACAGTGTAACGCCGCACGTAAAAGATCCAGTCCTGATGAGCGGTCCCAAAAGGAGGCAGGGCGGCACAAGGAGGACTAAGAGCCTCATTATCAATCGGAAGCCAGCATTTACCATGGGCCAATGACGCCCAGCCAATGAAAAGGTTGGGCGGGGCTTCCAATCCACTTCTAAAATATACCCTACTACAATATGCCTCTCAGAGCGAGCAGCGCATGCGCGCTGCAACGCTAGGCGAGACCTAAAAAATGTCCCACAAAGGGCACTGAGACACCGGCCCTTCGGCCAATGCCAGAGTGCCCGCAGTACCAATCTGTCCCTGGCCCCCGTTGTCGGACGCGCTTTGGCAAACACAAGCAACACAGGACTGGTTTCGCCCTTAAGAGGGCTCATCATTCAAGTTTGGCATGGGGTGCAAAATAACCACGGACTGGGATGCAGCCCGAGTAATGACTAGTGGTTGAGATGAATTCAAGCACTCCATTCATCACTCTTTTTATATACTATGCTTCAGGGCTAGAAAACAATCTGCACAGACCGCGCAATGGACAACCAGCCACCCAGTTCAATAAAAAAGCAGCAAATCTTTCAGCACCCATATCCATCCACCAACAAAGACATTACTGAGATGTTTAGCAGACTCAAATAATATTACTTTTAAATTAGCCGGAGCAAAGCACTACTGAACTAGACACATAGCAAGTATCTACTAACCACAATGGCAAGCAATCTTACACAACCCAGCAATTGAGATCCCAGAACCAGTTGATGAGAGTGCCCAAAAAAAGAAATCAGTTAGTGCCCTACTAATGGTACAAGAAGTTATGGAAATTGTATTAATATAAAAAACCTAATTTTTTTATCATTACAATGTGATTCGTCATATCCTGTTATTTTAGATAGTTTCTATTTATTTTAAACTTCTGCCAAGTGCTATGACGCTCTTGTTTATGCTGTAACAGACCCTCATACTAAATGGAAGGCCTCAGTGCGCCATATACTTCATACAAGATCAAACTCTACGAAGATTTACTCGAGGGCAAATCTATATCTCGCATTATTTTTTTCTGCTTCCGGAATAGCAACAGGGCACTTTATAGATGTAAAATATTGAATGTAGTTTGGGCCACGTCGACCTGCTCCATTCCGTATCCCATACACAGCACAATCAATGCACTCCGCCTGTTTGCTGTATTTCTTAATGTGCACGCTGCAGTCAGGCGCGAGGCAGAAGCATGTAAAGTGTTAACACTGCGCCTGCACTGTTAACATTGTTAATAAGATTGGAGGTAACAACACTGTAAACAAGATTGGAGGTAACTACACTGTAAACAAGATTGGAGATAAACTGTAAAGTTTAATTTTTAAACTGCACTGGGTGTACAACATAATCACTGACTGTAAATTGTAATCTGTCAGCAATATCTGGTGTACACTGTAAAAGCACAAAATGTACATTGTAAACACTGAATGGAAACTGTGAGCACTGATGGAACACCGGGCTTTCACAGTAAACAACACCATGTGTACACTGTTAACATCTGTACACTGGAAACAAAACTAGGTTTCCACTGTATGCATCTCCAAGTACAGTGTAAACAACTCTGGGTGTACTCTGTAAACACGGGGCATAAAGTTTAGGCACTGAGTATCAACTGTTCACAACTCTAGATGTATGCTGTAAACAACACTGGGTGTACCTGTAAGCAACACTGGGCATATGCGGTAAACATTGGGGGAACACTGCAAACAATACTGGATGTACACTGCACACTGTAAATTGTAATCAACACTGGGTGCACAGTGTAAATACAGGATGTTCACTGTGAACAAGAGTGGTGGGACAATGTAAAGTGCACTGGTTTTCTAGTGCAAGGGCACACTCAGTGTACCCTGTAAACAATACTTGATCTGCAATTTGAAACGCTGGTAAGCACTGTAAACAAACGCTGGTAAGCACTGTAAATAAAACGCTATGTAAGTGATAAAAACAAGACTAAAAGTACCCTATACACTACCTGGTATGTGCAAAAATGTAAACCATGCGGAGTGGACACGGAAGAACACCAAGGGTACAGTGTAAACAACACTGTTATATTTTAATCAAAACACTAGTGGCCCAGTGAAGTAAGAGATGGGTCTTAAAAGTAATAGTTAATTGCGCATTGACGTTTTGAGATCTGCTTCTGATTTTGCAGTTCGACCTAAATGCTAATGTCTCAAAGCAAAATCTTCAGTCATAGGATGACCTTCCTAATGAATATTATTTAGGAGCCGGTCACTATGTACAACCTCTGTGATTGGCTACGAACAAAGGGATGAGGGCCTGCAAAGAAGAGCAGACCAAATACCATACCTTTCTATTCCCAAACTGCAAACTTTTATTTAAAAAATTTTTTTTTTAATAATCCATGTTGCTCAAAGGAATCAGTGCTGCTTTAAAGAAGAAAAAAAACTTGCTGTTGGTACCTTGGATCACTGCCTGCTGCCCTCTGGCTGCAGACAAAATTCATAAAGTGGACGGTGTCCCCCCGCGGACACCTTCCTCCTTTGTGAATCAGTTACCACCTCCTTCAAGGTGTTGGTAACTGAACAGTGGTTAATGACTGCAGATGTGAGCGCAAACCATTCATTCATTCATTCATTCATTCATTCATTCATACATACATTTGCGACTGGCAATCTGGAGGGGCGCCCATTTCATAATCCCTCCTACCCGCGATTGGGGTTGGATCACAAAACTCATTTTGCGAGTTGGAAGGCCTTTTCAGACTTGCAAAATGGGACTAGTAGTTAGAACAAAAATTCTATTTTGCGGTTGCAAATCCTGTGATTTTTACAAATGGCAGAATTTGCGACTGCAAATGGGCTTTAGCGACAGGCCCCCAGTGTGGAATAAAAATACTGGATTTGCAATTGACATCATTAGTGTACACTGTAAAGAAAACACTAACTGTGCAATGTAAAGAAAACTGAGTGTAGACTGCATATAACGTTGGTATAAAGCCTGCAAAGTAAACAGCTCTAGGTGTACGCTGTTAACAGAAAAAAAAACTGAAAGCGTGCAATGTAAAGTAAACTGGGTTTACACTGCCAAGGTGCTCGAGGAACTACAGCCCAATAAACTATCCTAGATTCGCAGTTTAAATATATTGTAGGCACATTGTTCGACACTTAACTCTGTTGATGTTACTCTATTTACACCTTGAATACACTTCTCAGTAGTGAAGGAGAGTGCAGTGGCACTGTGATTGGTGTTACTCTAGTGCTGCTTGGTGCTACACTGCTTCACGTGTGTGCCTTATGCTGAAAAGCACCAGGGGTGCTCTGTATTTACAACCCAGAGACTCTTCGGCTCTGCCACACATAGGATATGCTCTGCTTGCACACAGTGTACGAGTTCTGCAGGGATTGTACTGTAACCACACTGCAGTGCAGACCAAGCATGCAGCGCTCCGTGCACGCGCACTACCCAGTGCAGTGGCTGAAGTCCTAATGCAGTGTCGCTTCTCCGTGTCTTGCAGTGTCTACTGCCCCGCGGGCTGCAAGGAGATCGCTGGCGACATCTGGGGGCAGGTGGCCCAGGGCTACAGAGATGTGAGTACCAATATCTCGCCCTTTCTGGCGCGTGGCTGACCCCGGTGTGTTGCCTCCTTCGTGACTGAACCGTTTGTGGCTGAAGACTTGTGAATGAGCCTGTTGTGACTGACCTCTTGTTGCTCGACTGTCGGTGGACAGTCCTTGCGGTTGTAGTGTACCCATTGGAGTTGGCAGTGTGTTTGGCATGTGTGTGGGCAAAACTATGAAAGAATCTGTTCTATTCCATATAGGTACCCTATATAGGCGCAGGTAACACTGCAACCTTTCACCTATATTCTTCCCTACATTACATACATAACGGTTCTTAGGCACTGACCTTTTACCTAAATATGACACTGCATTCAGAACGCGGGTTTTTCACTGGTTCGATTCTCATACATTATGCATGAGGCTTCTTGGAAGCACAGCAGGACTAACAGTAGGATTACCATCTCCTGTATAATATCTCTGTATAAAGTTCAGGCCCAACGTCATCCTTTAGGCCGACACAGTAACACAGCAAGGTAGGACCCCTGGGGAGACCTATGGGTATATATATACAGCACATCTTGCTTAGGAAGATGGAGGAGACTGTGACTTCCCGGCTGACACACTGACCAGAGACGCTGAGGTTCCTGCATGCAGACGCTCCAGCTAGCAGTGGTCTAACATCCCTCGCGGGGTGTCCAACTCGAGACCAGGACGGGGGTCCCATATTCTCTAAACTCTCAGGTAATGGGGTGGACTAGATCCTAGAGGGATTCTTGGCATAACACCTACACAGATGCTAGGTACATTTAGGTACATCTAGTTAGGGAGGCATCGTAGGAGCACGCACTTTTTATCATGTGTTTTATGTACTTGCATATATTCATGATTTCTGCAAGATGGTAGAACTATACCATCCCTTTACTTTCATAGTATTGCTAATCATATATCTCTGCTACTGTCTAATGGTTGTTGCAGCTCATCTATTCTACACTAGAATAACAACGGTTCAATAAATACTTATTGAAATGCCCAGCCTGTTTATTCTGTGTAACTCTCTGAGACAAACTAAGTGAGCACGAGTGACTGAGCGAAAGGTAGTATATTGTTTCCACGATCCCGGGGGATCAGGGTTGTCATGTTCTGAGGTTGCCAGAATCTATTATCTCCATGATAAGAGGAGATTATAGTGGCACTGTGAGCTAGCTAATACAGACAGGCTAACATATCCGGTGGGGGTGCACGGAGTTAGTCCGCCACCAATCCCACAGTTTGTTATCCAAACGCGTAGATCCTGTATAGGCAGGGCCGGACTGAGAACCAAAACCGGCCCTGGCAAAGTGCTCTGCTGGCCCCCCCACCCCCCCCGGGGGTTGGGGGTGCGGCTGAGCACTTTGCCAGTGCCGGTTTCGGCCGATTTTGTTACAGGGGCCGATATTGCAGCTATGCTGCAAAAACGCCCCTGTAACAAAAAAAAACCCCCAGGGGCCCAAAACCGGCCCCCACCCTGGCGGCCCACCGGGGAAACGCCCGGTGCCCGCTACGGCCAGTCCGGCCCTGTGTTTAGGTAATATAGGAACTACACGACAAATCCACTCCATGTCCCTCGCGCCAAATTTAACCCGAGCCTTTTTTAGGCCTCTGCGTACCAGACTCACTTTGAGCCCTGGGTGTCCCATCATCCTCCCAGAATCTGTCCCTCAAGCCCTGCGTATCCACCGCCCCTCGAGACATGACCCCCGAACCCTAGGGTTTGCCACTCCCCTCTAAGACCTCTCCTTCTAGCCCTGTGTATCCCACCTCCCTCGCAGGACGTGTGCCTAGGGCTCTGTGTATTACACCTCCTTCTCAGGACCTGTGCTTAGGGCTCCGTCTATCCCACCCCCATCCCTGACTCAGTCTTTCAGGCCCTTTGTATCCAATTCTCCTCTCAGGTTTTGTCAGGTCCTTTGTATCCAATTCTTCACCGTTTCAGTCACGCTGGCCATGTGTATACTGTGCCCCTCTTAGGCCCCAATCCTCGGGTGATGTGTATGCCCACCTCCCTCTCAGGCCTATCCCTCTCGTCCGGAGTATACCAAACCCTCTTCAATCCCGCCCAAGTCCCTTCCTCTCCCAGACCCTGTGCATCCCACTCCCTTCTCAGGTCCCTGTGTATCCATCTTTGGTTGCACGCACTGTAACCCTGGACCCGGTTTTCTCTCTCCCCTGTCTGCCCATGCCCCACGTTTCCGGGGTACCCTCCTCCCCTATCCGGTCCCGCCCCTCTGATCCTGTGTATCCCACCCCCATCTCGGAGCCTGTCCTTACAGTTTGGTATTGCCCTTTTCTGAGGTCTTTCCCTTTGGCTCTCTGTCGCCCCCTCCTCGCTCAGAGCTTGACCCCTGACTCCTCGTTATTGCAGATAATGTCACTATTGTATCCTGTGCCTCAGTGTTCTTTCCTGGAAGAGCCGGATGCTTGGGGGTCTGGGGCTCTTCCGGGACATCTCGTGAGATTCCAACAAATGCGATCATGCCACAGTTGGTGAGATCGCGAAGCACTGACAGGGTTCAGTTTTCATCAGAGTGAATCCAAAATTCACCCAGCTCTATAACATAAACCATGTGTAAAGCACACACCAGTTGTTTCTTGGCACTTTAAGTATGCATCATTAATCGACTCATTTCGTAAATCGGAAAGGGGTGATGCACTGAGTCAGCCAGGCTGTGTTTTGCACGTTACACGCAGCAAGGACTCCACCCACTGAGCTATCTTTGCCCCAGTGCAGGCAGCTGCGATCCAGTGTAACTTAGAGCGGTCGAAGGACGAGGGGTCTTTCTCAAGTCCATCGAGTTATACCCTTGCCTCTCTCCCAACCTGTTTTAATTTTACCATCTAACCATTAAACTGCTATCCCCGGGGAACTGACAGCAAGGTAAACCGCGCATGCGCAGGAGCGGTCTGCGGGTCGCACATTCAATAGCCACTGAAGAGAGCTGGGATTTCTCCATTCTAATACTCTGTGTCACGCTCAACCATCTTTCCTACACTTTTGACCCGATTTACAGACTTTTTGGCACACAAGTGGAACACAGGAGCAATAAAAGATTTTTTGCAAGCATTAATTCCACCTCGTTGCTCACAGAATGAGCACTGGTGGAATATTAGGTCTTTAAGGTGCAGTAACTTGTATGGGGGAAATGCAGTGTTCGCATGTTTAGCGTTAAAAGTAGGATCGTGGAGCTTTTTGGTGGGGCACCCTGCATAAGTAAATGAAAAACCCCGCTCGTGCGAGATACGTTTCAGAAGCAGGGTTTGCTTACACTTTGTAGTTTCTGGATATTTACTCGCCTCATGCATAAAGTTCCCAACCCTGGAAACACACACAGATTTGCTCCTGTACTTTTCCATTGTGGCGAAGGCGAGGGTTCACCCCCATATTTCATGGGAGCAGGGATACGGGATCTCATCAGAAAATAAATATATCACCATGGAGAAAAAAATAAGAATTTACCAGTATTCATTACCTTTTTTTGTTGTTGCAGTTTTATATAGCGCGAACTCGACCCGAACGTATTGGAGCGCATTACATGGGCACCAGTTACGTTACACAAGGTTACATTCATTTTTTGGGTGGTTTGCCAAGAATCCCAGGATGTTGAGCCGACGCCGAGACTCGAGCCTGGTTCCCCAGCTTCAAAGTCGGCAGCTCTGGCCGTTGGGCCACACCCTCTCCACTAGCCTTTCCTGCCAGACTTTCGAGTGTCTGCCCCTTGATTGTTATAACCTCTTTTTCACAAGAGTAAATTCAACCCTCTCAGTCTCAGCAGCGAGACCACAGATTTCATGAACGTGGAGTTTGAACTTGCCTCGCGCCCCCTCCAGCTGGCTTGAAGCAGGCCGAGGATTGGGATCCTATTCCTGTGCTGTCAATTAAGCGCTTTTCCTGAGCACCAAAGTCACACCCTTAATTCCTCTAGCGCTCCGAGGCGATTCATTTTATAGTGTTCACCTAACATTGGATCTCGTGGACTCCTTCGCTTCCGCTATGTTGTGAGCATTTGTATAGCGCCTTCTATCGTTAATATTTCACTGAAACGCTAAAGTGAAACAGTTGAAGTGATGAGCGACTGTGGCCGGGCCCTGAAACGTGTGGGTGTGTTGTTCCGAAGAAGGGCTGTGGAAGGAGGCAGAGTGTTGACGCTAAAGGCTGGCGTTGCTTCAAGAGCTTTGCTTCGTGACGTTTTCCTCTCTCTTGTGTTTATTCTACTAATTCTTGTTTCTCCCCAGACTTCCGTGATCTGCAAGGCTGCCGTCCACGCGGGGGCGATATCGGATGACTTAGGGGGGCAGGTGACGTTCGTTAGGGAGAAGGGCGTCACTCTCTACGAAGCTGCCGCTGCCAACGGACTCCAGTCAAAAACGTGAGCTGGCATCTGTTTGTTGAGAGGGCAGGGCTTTGGGGGTCTACACTGATTCGATTCGCCCCCTTGTCAGTGTTTCACTGACATAACATGGCTGGTATTTTTATGTCCAAGTCGGTAAAATTAATAGAAAATCAGCAATTCCTCTTTGAAAGATAAATTAAACAAGCATTGGAAATGCAATAGGTCTCGCATTTGCTTGAGTTAGAGCTATTGGTGTTGTAAAGTACGCCTTTTACCCATGTGTTATGGAGTGTATGTATGTGATGTGTAGTTGAATTATGTGGGTTGGATTGAAATTAGTTGTGGAATTATTAGGCGTGTAATTGTGTGGTGTGGTTATTTGTGTAGTGGAATTATGTGGCATGGTGTTCAGTGGAATTATGTGGATAGGAAATGTGTTATTGAGTGTATTGGAATTATATGGAGTGGGATTGTGTGTTGTGGAGTGTAATTATGTGGAGTGGGATTGTGTGTTGTGGAGTGTAGTGGAGTTTAATTGTGTGGTGTGCTGTTGAATATTGTGGCGTGATGTGGAATTGTGTGGTGTGGATTAGATGTATGTGGTGTGTTGTGTAATTGTGTTATTGAGATGAAATATGTGGTTTGGTGTCAAATTATGCGGTGAGTGGAGAACAGAGTGAGGGATCACATGAACGGGACACATATCGGGGACACAGTCGAAAGTAGATGTGATTTAAGAAAAATGTTTCCGCATGTTAAAGAAATACACTTTTTTTTTTTTAGAGTTTTATATAGCGCAAACTAGACCCGAGACATCGGGTATCAGAGCGCTTTACATGAGCACCAGTTTCGTTACAGAAGGACACATTCATTTTTGTTAGGCACGGGGAGATTAAGTGATTTGCCCAGAATCACAGGATGTTGAGCGTCCCTGCCCAGACTCGAAACCGGTTCCCCAGCTTCGAGGTCGACCGCTCTAGCCGTAAGGCTACACACTTTGACTTTTGTAGAGAGTTTGCTATATTTTAAATGGTCGTGTTACATAATTTACATGGAAATCATTTTCAGGGCTCGGCTCTGTGCATCTGCGTTTGTAAAACCTTCACTTGACACAAATGGACCAAAGCTCAACAATCGTTTAATTATGGGGGTAAGAGAAGAGGATGTGCCTCAAGGCACAGCGTGAAGGGGAGGCAGCCTTGAGAGCGACAATTAGGAGAAGACTGGAGTGATGGGAAGAGGGGCGAAAGAGACAGATGGACAAGGCAAACAAGCATGCTTGTGTTTTGTTGCAAATGTGTGCCTGGCTTAGGAAGTTGAGCGCTAGCTGGTGGCAAATAGGGTAGTCTAACGTGCAAGGGTTCGAATCCAGGCATTATGTACTCGGGTCTCGTGCTACTTATGTTCACATGTTCATACTTCTCGTATTAGTATGAAAAAGAGGGTAATTACACCTTCAATTAATAGCGCTTAGAATCGACAGATGTGGGGTATGAAGAGCTAAACAACATGTTTTTTGAAGTAAAGCTTCCTCGTTGCCCACTTCCCCCTCACACTAAACTGAGAAGAGCTCTGAGTTTATAGAATGCCCCTTTCCTCCCCACTGACCTGCTGTTTTGTGAGATCTCAAACATGACACCATCCGTCTCAGCGTCTGGGAGGGCTGCTTGCTCGGTGAGTTTAGTGGCGCGGATTCAGCTGGTCAGGAGTGAAAGATTACACTGGGTCCGCTCGTTATGAACCTTTCATGCGTCTGTCAAAGGGTGGTTTACGTTCTACCTTAATGCATTTCATGTTGGTACATAGAATGCATTTTTGCGAAGCTTTTTCGTTTGTGCTTGAAAGGCAAAACATCAATTCATTGCTGTTACAACACAAATACAGAATGCCTGCAAACGAACTCCCAAGCAGAGGCTGGAAACAATTAAAAACAAGCGGGAGGTGGAAGTGCACCTCGGCTGCGTCTGCTGAAATGTCGTGTGTGCCAATGCAGGAGGGGGAATTGCAGGAACAGGTGACCTCAAAAGCATCAAATGAGTCAGGGTTGGGGGGGAAGTGCGTAGCTGTGCCTGCAATGCCAGCTACGACGAAAAAGTGAACGTACAGAGTAATTTTACTTGTAAAAGGGTCTGTCCTCATGGGAAGTAACAACAGAAGAGAGGGAGGTATTAAACAGGAAGTAGGAGGGACTACTAACAAAATAAACCAATGAAATAAAAAGAATTCCGAAAGATAATGGAAAGATCCAATAAAATGTATGGACAGATCATGGACAGAACTTAATGCCCTTACCCTGATTACAGCATGTCTCGAAGAGACAGCGCAAGCGCTGCCTAGGTGAGACCTAAAAATGCAGACGGACACAGAAATTGCTTCAGAAGGACCATCAAACTACCTAAACTAGTCTTGAATGATTGCAAAGACAAACAAGCGTTGCAAAGCCATAGGTCTCGTCTGGGAGACCTATTGGCTTTCGCAATGATGCAGCAGTGCCTCATTTTGTAGGCGGGTGCAGGCATTCAGCATGCATGTGTCTATAAAATGACACAAGGGTTTTTTTCTTTTTATTTACGGATCCAAGATGGATCGCAAACTAAAAAAATAATAGTGCAAAATTGCTTTTTTAACATAGCACTAAAGCACTTAAATAAATTAAAATGGATAAGCAGACTGGGGGGAGGGCAAGAGAAAAGCAACCCGGCAGGCTGGGCAACAAGTAACACAAGCGAGCGGACACACGCACAAAGGGAGAAACAGGTGAAAGAGAGCAGTGTGGAGGAGGGAGCACACATTGGGGTAGAGAAGTACATGAGTGAGATGGCTGGAAAACACATGCACACTCATGGAGCATAAAAGCAGGCACTGAAAGTGAAGGTAAAGAGGCTATGCTCTATGAGAGGGACTAACATACGATGGACCGGCTGAAACAAGGAACGTCTTCAAATAGAAAGGAGCCAATAAGAGCTACAGTTAAGCAAGCCAATGGTAATCAATGGGTGGCAGTAAACCCCTGTAACTTCTTGGTAAGTCCACACTATGTCTTTCACAGCCATACATCTGCGCTGTCTGTTAGGCTCGACCTGAAAAAGCACAGTTGTCATGTTAAACTAAGAATACAGAGGATCTTACCCAAAGGAAAGGCTGAGAGGAGACTTTGGCCCTGATGTTCAAAGGTAGTGTTGTAAAGTAGTTTTTTCCTGCGCAGTTTTCGACCAAATCTTTATGTAGAGATGCAACTGATGTAGTAATAAGACACAGCGCAAAATGCCCTTTCACAGGCAGTCTCAAAAACTCAGTTTTTCGACTCTCTGCGAATAGCTACAGATGTCAAAATGGAGGCCTGTGAGAGACAGAAGACCTCCATTCCTGAGTATGCTTTCACTCTTGAAGGGGCAGAGCTACTTAAAGTAACATTTTGTGAATAGCATTAGGGAGAGCAATGCAGCAGGCCCCTGGAATGCGGTCTGCTACCCACAATGCCGGCAGCCACCATTCACAGTTTGGAAGCTGCTTTTGGTCCATCTTCCACTTTCTGAATGCCTTACCACGCCTCTTTCGGGAGTAGGTAACTGATTGAACATTGGCGACCACAACCAAGACTGCAAAGCGTTAATACATTGCATAGTGAATTGCAAAGGAGGGCAGATGCACATTTGCAGTGTCATTTGTACATTGTGACAGGTATTTTTCCAGTCACTGTATTTTTGTAAATTCTGAAATGCCATTCAGCATCAGAAATTGCAGGTGTACACTTAGCATTGTCTGCATAGTGTACTGCTTTCACAATTGATTCCTTAAAACGATGTAAATTGTTCCCAAAATAGGTACATTTTTTGAATGGTTAATATAAAATATAACTAATGTCCTTTGTTTACTTGCATTACACAGTTTTAATCTCACTTTAGTGTCTCAGTTCTTTTTTCTGCAAGTCGATGCTGCATTTGTTTGAGTTGGTTTTTGATGTAAACATACCAGCCTTTGGGTTGAGTTTTTAGCTTCATGTGTTGTTAGTCTAGGGATTGCCTTGGCATCAGTTGCTGCACGCCTGGCAGTGTGTCTTGTCAATGTTGAGAAGAGTATGCAGGTAGGCGATGCTTGGGTGACTGTGACTGAAAGGCTCTCCACTTCTGGACACAAGCCGCAAGGAACCCTTACTGTCACACTGGAGAAACTTAAACACCTACAAGTTTATATGATGTACATCCAGTGGTGGCTGGCATCTATCGGGAGTGGTGAGGCAGGCAAATGGGTGGTGGGTAAAAAATTAAGTAAAATCCACTTGCCTGCGACACGTCCTCCTCCTCACTGCACTTCTTCCTCAGCAGTCCGGTGTTTAACGCGGGCACCAGCAAAGTGCCTTAACCAATCCTGGCGCTGCTGTCATGCTGCATGAGAGCAGAGCCAGGATTGGAGGGCGCGTCCGCTCTCGACACTCCCGAATGCACTGGAGGCCTGCACTTTCTCTAAACCAGCTGTCTTAAGACAGCTGGGTTAGTGGTTTCAAAGTGTGCATGTCCGGCTGGCCGTCACAAGTCGCCCGGCCAAAGGGACATGCGCACTTTGAAATGTAGTGCCCGGCAGACCACACTGCTGCTGCTCTCAATAAGCCTTTCCCCGTCCTGACTCTCGGTTGGGATGGGCAGATGAAAAATAAAATGGTAATAAATTAACTTTATTACCATTTTATTTTTTATCTCTGGGGCTTGTGGGCATTTTGGTTAGTGGGGCGACGCTCCACTGCTCTCACTATGTACATCGTGGGATCCCAGACATACACCTATTGTGCTCCATAACATTCCAGTTTAGAGGGAGGCTACATGAGTTATTTTTGTAGTTGCCTTGTCCAAGGTATATTAATTCTGTCAGTTACACAAATAATTTGATCCGCACACATTAAAGGTAAAGAAATAGTTCCACCAAATATCGTGATTCACACATTCCTTTATTCTTTAAATTTTGTTCTCCTTTCTTCACAGTAGCCAACGCGTTTCGTCCTATTTAAGGACTTCTTCAGGGCTGTATCTCTAGTATATTGTAATCCCCAGTTGGATTGCATCAAAAGCTGTACTTCTGTGTTTGTAATCCGAAGTTGGGAAGATGTTTAAACGGTATCGCTCCTTAGGTAAAATAAGGTCATTGTTGACTCGTAAATCATTAGATGTATTTCAGGCAAAGTGTCCCTCTGTCTGCGTCCAACCCGACGGGGTTGGACGCAGACATGATTTACGAGTCAACAATGACCTTATTTTACCTGAGGAGCGATACTGTTTAAACATCTTCCCAACTTGGATTATAAGCCAGAAATACAGCTTTTGACGCTGCCACCTCTTCGAATAAGAAGAAGAGATTAGGACACACGCTATCTTACTGGGGATTACAATATCCTAGAGATACAGCCCTGAAGAAGTCCTTAAATAGGACGAAACGCGTTGGCTACTGTGAAGAAAGGAGAACAAAATGTAAAGAATAAAGGAATGTGTGAATCACGATATTTGGTGGAACTATTTCTTTACCTTTAATGTGTGCGGATCAAATTATTTGTGTAACTGTTTGTTGTGAAAGTTCTTTTCACTCATTAGGAAACTAAGGGGTCTTGTTTCCTTTGATCATCGCACCATATGCCAACAATATTCCCGAAATTTAAATAAGTGCGGTATTGTATCCTAGACCTCCTTTGTGAATCATATTAATTCTGTCATTTAGAAAATGGATTAAGGCCTTTTTACAAAGTATTTAGTGTTTAGTGTCATGTTGCATGTGGGAATGGAACATACAGACATTGGACTAGACATGGAAGTGTTCATAAACCTGTTTGCATGCACTGACAATCTGTGCTGCAGAGGAAAATATAAGAAGGATGACATGGAGTTGCAAGAGCATAGTGTAGGCTGAACAGAGTTAGAGTTTACAATCATTTTCAGGTCTCTGGGCTTGTGTTTAAGGATTTTGATGAAAGGCTGATGTAAGGAGTCAATGAAAAAATAGTCAAAAATCCCCAACCTGAATGTTGACGACAAGTCAGATCAGGCAGCAGTGTATGTCATTTCTTAGAGAGAAGACGGGCTTCGCTGAGGGAAGCAATTCCAGGTATGGTAGCCTTCTTCCTTTGATATTTCTGTACTTGGTTTGATCTTCTGATTTTCTCTGTCCTGTTTTTTTATAACTAAGGGCCAGATGTACGACCCGTTTTTGCATGCGCAAACGCTATTTAGCAAGTCGCAATTTATTTGCTACTCGCTAAATAGCGTTCTGTCTCCTGCAGTTAGGAAGGAGCGTTTCAATGGCGTCCCTTCCTAATTGCGACTCTGAGCCCTATGTATGACTGTTTTGCGAGCCGCAATTGTGGTCGCAAAACAGTCATGAACTCACCACCTACTTCAAGTAGGTGGTAATGCAGTCGCAAATGGAAAGCTGTCCCCAGGGGACCCCTTCCCCTTTGCAAATGCATGCAAAAATATTTTTTAAGGGCAGGCAGTGGTCCCAGGGACCACTGCCTGCCCTTAAAAAATGAAACGAAAACATTTCATTTTTTTTTTTTTTTTTTAAATGCATTTTGTTTTCCTTTAAGGAAAACGGGCTGCATTTTAAAAAAGAAAAAAAAAAAGGAAAAGAAAAGCTGCTTTATTTAAAAGCAGTTCCAGACATGGTGGTCTGCTGAGCCCAGCAGGCCACCATCATGGGAGGGCCAGCCATTCTCAATGGGGTCGCAAAATGCGAGTGCCTCATGAATATTGATGAGCCTCTTATTTTGCGATCCCATTGGGAATCACTAACAGTGTCTCGGACACTGTTGTACATTTGGAATTGCGACTCTCAAATTGCGACTCGCTGTTTTTTGCAATTTGCGAGTCGCAATTCCAAATGGTCGTACATCTGGCCCTAAGTCACATGTGTTGTTTATAAATATCGAAAGAGCGGGCTCTTGGAGAGGATGGGATTCTGTATGTGGTGGTAATGGGATCCCTTGACAGATTCATAGGGGGTTTCTTTCCTGTCTCAGGAGAGAAGATGGAATCTTGTATTGACACTTAAAAGCTCATCACATCTCTTCCTGCCTCAGATTGACTCCAGGCTCTCTTGTCCACTCCTCCTATTCGCTCTTCCTGCCTGTCACTCAAGTTGATTATCGGCAAGCCCCTGTGTGGAGTGTTTCCGCCAATCATCATTCTTTTTAGAATGATCGAGAGGTGCACATGGCTGATCACTTCGTCACACTAAAGTTTTTGTGGAGGAGGAGCATATCTTCTCCGCCGAGTTAGCTTGCAGGGAGGCCCTGTTCACAATGGACAGCAGCAGAGTTGTGTTGTGTGTTGTTGCATTAGTGCCCATAGCACACCATAGTATACTGTGATTTCAATGAAGATTTCTACGATGCAGAACTAGGATTACAAGAAACGTCTTGGCAAGGGTTACTAATACTGTGGCATCTGTAGTCTATCCAGGTGTCTTCTTACACTAACCGTGTGATGCAGTTAGTGAGACAACATCCTGTGTATACACCTAATCTTCACTGTTTGGTGGATCTCTGCTTAAATTATACACAACACAGTGAACTGTTTACAGCCCCCTTATCAGCAAGTGATCCATATATTGACACTTTTACAAATTCGGTGTGTCTGCCTACGCCACACTCACGATACAAATAGTGCGGTGTTTACCGCCTGTGTGTCTGCTTACACTAAGTCCATGCTACAAATAGCGGGTTGTCTACCGCCTGTGTGTCCGCCTATCCTAAATACATGCTACAAATAGCTTGGTGTTTACCATCTGTGTGTCTGCCTACCCTAAGTCTATTTTACAAATAGCAGAGTGTGCATCTGCCGCCCCTAAGTCCATGCTAAAATACAGGGTGTCTACCCCCTGTTGGTCTGCCTACCCTAAGTCCATTCTACAAATACCAGAGTGTTTACCACCTGTGTGTCTGCCTACCCAGGTGGAAGAGGTGTGGTGCAGCGGCCAGGGTGGCTGACTCCGGAACCCGGGGGCTCACGGTTCGATCGCCGGCGGCAGATCAGCCCAGCACCATGTGACTCTGGGCAATAGCTTGCTTAATCTTCCCGACGGCCCCCAGCGCCTTGACACCCTCGGGTAATTGTTCGCGCTTTACAAATACTGAACATTTACAATTTACATTTACCCTAAGTCTCATCTAAAAAAGAGCAGGGTGTCTACCACCTCTGTGTCTGCCTACCCTAAGTACATGCTACAAATAGCAGGTGCTAATAGTCTGTGTGTCTGCCTCCCCCAAGCACATGCTACAGATAGGGGGGTCTATCACCTGTGTGTCTGCCTACCCTAAGTCCTATCTAAAAAGAGCAGGGTGTCTACCACCTGTGTGTTTGCCTCCCCTAAGTACATGCTACAAATAGCAGGGTGCTAATAGTCTGTCTCCCCCAAGCCCATGCTACAGATAGGGGGGGTCTATCACCTGTGTGTCTGCGTACCCTAAGTTCTATCTAAAAAGAGCAGAGTGCCTACCACCTGTGTGTCTGCCTGCCCTAAGACCATCCTGCAAATAGCTGGATTCTTATAGTCTGTGTGTCTGACTGTCCTAAGTCCATGGTACACATAGCGTGTGTGTCTGCTTACATTAAGCACATGATACACACAGTTAGATGCTTACCGCTTTGGTGTCTTTCTACACTAAGCACATGATTCAAATTGTAATGTGTTTACAGTCTTTCTGTATCTCTGGCAACACGAAGTTCAAAAGTGAGGAGTTTACAGTCCGAGTGTCTGCTTATACCAAGCGTATGTTACAAATGGGGCTTTATTGTCTGTTTATGCATCTCGCACTACGCACAAGATACACAGACTGTTTTGTTTACAGGATGTGGCCGCTTACACAAAGACCTTGATACAATAGTGATGTGCTAACCGTCGGTGTTTTGTTGCACCAAGTACATGTAACGGATAGTAAGATGCTTACTGTTTTCCTATATGTCTGCTTACGCTATGAACAAATACTTCGGTGTTTACAGCTCGTCTGTTAAAACTAATCACGTGATGCAAGCGAGCCTGCAGCTTCATTCATGTGCATGGACAGCGGGGATTATGTATGTCCGGGCCGCTGCCGCCATTAGGGGGTGTCTTTTCTGCACTGCCTCATTCCCTTTTGGGTGTGGTTAACGAGTGGGTACAGACTGCTCGAACCAGGAGGAGGGAGTATCTAGCAGAGGGGTAGGTCTGGGCTGTTTGGGCCCTCCAGGTGCTCTCTGCCTCTTTTATGCTTTGTTCTGCCCCACGCAAAGTCCGTTTTCCTGCCCAACCCCTTGTTGAGCTCTTTTAAATGTTGTTCTGTGTCCCATACGTACACGTGATGCCCCTATCGACGTGACCGGGCAGCGAGCTGCACTTTGCAATAGACTGAAGACTGCTTATTCATCATACTGTATTCATCCTTTATCTGAGCTTGAATGTTCCCGTTCCTTTACTCTGGCATTGGGGTGGTGGGTACTCTGCGGGTAAGGTTAGCATGATTTTGGCTTTTTCTTGGTTGTCTGCTGGGCTATGCATGTGCTTTGGGTGTAACTGGCTTGGGCATGGTTGCCATGCACAGTGTGTCGCTGAGATCCAGTCCTGGAGTGCCCGCTGCGGACTACCTTTACCCTGATCAAGCTTTGTCCAACCTGCCTCTTTTCTCTCTTTCAAGGGGGTCTCTGTCTGAGAAACGGCTCCTGTTCAGCAGAGGTGAGTCTGATGGCCTTCGATGACCCCTTCACCTTCTCTGCTTATCAGTAAAAAATCACTAATATATTTCCCTGGGCATTTAGAACAGTCCTCATCACCAGTGCCCAGTCCTCTGTAAATGTGACCTCCATAATACCTTCACATATATGTTGTATAGAATGTACTGAATGCAGCCATGAAGCTGCCTCAAAGCGCTAGAAGAGGAAAAGAGGTATCGGGGAGAGGGAATGAGGCAAGAGCCTGGTGAAATAATAAGCGAAGTCCTAAACGCTCATATAATTGCTTTCAGAGCAGTAGAGGAGCTATATCGGTTGCCAAGTTTAAGTATGGTTATGTCACAATAAGTTATGCTATCAGCATTTGTATACATACTCGTGAAAAGAACAGTTAAGCATGGTGAGAACAAGGTTTCCTGACCACTCTTTGCCTTGCTTGACATAAAATTTACTCTGGCCGGCTCCAAACGGCCTTTCAGAGCCGGACGTCCTCGTTCCTCCAGCAGATCAACCTTTTTTCAACCCAAGCATGTTTCCTGTCATGCCTCTGTAACAGTGAATCCTTTTCCTCCAAACAGATTGTGACGAGGTGCTGGATGTATCGGTGTTCCGCGCCTCCTCTTCCTGGTGGGATGTGGACGCTGGTGGCCGGCCAGTGGTGTGGGCGGCGGAGCAGGCAAGCTTTGATGCCCTTGGAGCCCCCCACTCCTGGGCAGCCGATGGTGGCTCCAGTGAGGAGTGGCTGGAAATTGACCTGGGAGGGCGGAGAAACATCACAGGTAAGTTAGTATTGGACTTTCCATCTCATCCCATTGTTTAAAATGTGGGGGTCCCACTCCTGTAACTTAACCATCCCCCCTCCCCATCATGACTCCATAATATGCGCAACACCCTCCATACATACTCCTTAAGAGTGAAGCATATTTGATTCCTAAATTCACCACAAGCACAAAAACAAGGCCATCTGGTCTTCCTGTGGCATATGCCTTGAAATAGTCTGGGTGTAGTGGGCTGGTATTTATTATTGTATTTCTTTTATGTCATTGCATATGCATTGACCTCATCATAGTATTAGAATACTATGATGTGGGGTTAATTCCATGGTTTGTGGAATGTCCATCTTTGGTTGCTAGGTGAGAGTCAGTTTATTGCTGGCTTCTCATCCTGGCAGGCAGAGGTGGCCGTGGCTCTTTTGATGTAACATACTTACAACAATAAATCTTCATTCAAGTTCTTCAAATTAGTTTGAGGATTCTTCATGATCTACGGATGCTACATTTTAGTACCAGGAGTGGGGTAATCCCTTTTTAGGTCGAGCCTAGCGCAGCGCGCATGCGCTGCTCTATGGGGAGGCTTCTTGTAAGCACTCCAAACTTCCTAGAGACTTTTCCGTGTGATTTTGTTAACACCCACACATTTTATTGGCCATTGCGTGTGGCTTTCAAAAATGAAAGCACGCAAATGGCCAAAGGCTGGTGTATGTCCCGCCTTTTCTCTAAAAGTTCACTCCCATGGCCTTTGGGTCTCGGGAGCGAGCAGCGGCGCACAGGATGTCAGCTGCATTCCTTGCAGTGCGCGCGCACCACTCGCGGTCTTGTTTCACTTGCTGGTGTGATTTTTCAACAATGCTGTACAAAAAATACAAGAATACAATGGGAGGACTAATGGGTTTGCAGCAGGAAGACCGGAACTTTCCCGGATTACATGACCCCCGCCAGAATAAACTCTGATCCATCAGTGCAATCTCGTGCGCCCACCACCTCCCCACACTACGACCTCTCCTCCTCCGCCCCAACGAGGCTACAGGTATCAAACAGAACGGAATTAAGGGCGAGCTAGCTTCTTACAATGGCGTGTGACATTTCGAAATATCTGGGACTACAAACTCCACAATGCACTTCGCCTGACTAGGTACAGACAGCCTTAACGAAAGCTTTCGTTTAACCCACCTGTAAAAAAAAAAAAATCAGTATCTATTTTCTTAATGTCAACATTACTTTGCATTTTTAAACCGAGAAGGCATTTTATTCTACCATATAAAGTGCATGCGTACTTGGTATGTGTTTTGCTGCTTTATATAGCGCGGACTTGGCCGGGCGCTTTGCGGTGGTGACCATCTATTCTTTGTTTCACTTGGACGGACACAAAGCGTGGCTTTGAGACAGACATTTAAATTGTTATTTTCTTCTACCATGTAAAGCGCGTACGTAGTTAGTATGTGTTTTGCAGCTTTACAGCGCAAACTTAGACCGAGAGCATTAAAGTGCTTTACACATGAGGCGGAGGTTTAACACTTGAGGGCATGTTTTTCTGTTTTTGTAGCACGGGGGGGATTGAGTGATTTGCCCAGAATCACAGGAAGTTCACCCGGCGCTGGGATTGACCTCTCCCATGCGGGGGAGGCAGAAAGGTATGCTTTTGTGTAGAAGACGTGTTTCTCATGTAAAGTGTTTTAATGCTTGCTGACCGTGTTGACGAAGGAACACCAGCAGCAGCAGTACTGCCTTCTATATGAAACGCTGGAAAACTCGGCATGTTTTGTTAAGCTACTTAACATGTCATGTTAAGTAGTTTAGAGACAGGGTGACCATCTATCCTTTATTTTACACGGACAGACAGTTGTATGTTATTTATAATATAACAAATAGCATTTGCTTTGATGGCGTAGCTGTGATAAACGCATTTAAATCTGCATTTTATTATACCATATAAAGCGCATGCGTACTTGGTATGTGTTTTGCTGCTTTATATAGCACGGACTTGGCCGGGAGCATTGCAGCGCTTTGCACGCAAGGCATAGGTTTTGCACTTGAGAGCATATGTTTCTGTTTTTGTGGCACGGGGGATAACGTGATTTGTCCAGAATCACAGGAAGTTGACCCGGCGCTGGGATTTGACCTTCCCGTGCCGCGGAGGCATGAAGGTATGATTTCATGTGGGAGATGTGCTTCTGGTGTGGAGCGCTTTGGTGCTGACGGGTTGGGTTTGTGCTGTATAAAGCTGCAGAAAAGGTATCAATTACGATGTGTAGATGAGACCTTGCTGTGCAGGCACCGAGGACCATTCCCCCACAACAGACTCCAGAGTTGTAGGAATCATGTACTTACCGGAGTTGGGCAGCAGCCTCCTTAAAGTACATTTATCTCACTTATAGGACTGAAACTTGTCCGAAGTGCGTCAGCCGCTCTCACGGACAATAGTAGTGTATTCTAGCACTAGGCTGCAGCTGCTGCCTTACACTTTAACTGAAAGCGTGACAGTTTGCTGCATGGCTAAATACTTAAGTCCCAAAGGTGAAACCGATTGTATTGTATTGCAAATGCTCTTCGATTTAATCTTCGGGATTTATGTGCACCTTTTAGTAGCTGCGAATTTGCAATGTATTTGTAACGCTTGGCTGACTCAATTATTGTGTGCCTTTTGAATAGCGTTAATGGCCTCAGTGAATTGTTATATCAATTAAATAGCGATATTTAGCCCCTGTGCACTCCCAGGGTATGTTCATACAAATATTTTACTGTATTCCCAATCTGTATAGGTCCTACAGGGTTAAAATGAAAATATGTGCAAGCACAACCCTTAATATACTTGTGCTTTTTTTTATTGAAGATTATTAGAGAGGATGAATTGAAGAATTAAAAAAACCAACCTTCAAATATGGTGTTCTTTTACTGCTTGGGGCCCAGAGTTCGTTACCTTTTGTCTTGTGAATAATGGGTCATTTAGAATAGGGTGGAATCAGCAAATCTGTTAAAAAGTGCCATAAGTGACGGAATTGATAGCAGGTTTGCGATACCTTCCTTGCAGACTTGTACAGATACGAGAGTGATAGTGAGGTGGGGCCAAATTGCACATATCAAGTCTCCAGGGAGCTGAAGCCACGTTAATCTCTGGCTTGTTTAGTTTGCTTCACAAGTCATGTGCCTGCAATTTGGAAAAAACTTACTATTTTGTGTACAGTTTATTTTTATTTTTTTAATAAGTGGATACAATTTGGGCATGATATTGCCTAACACATATTCAGAAATTAAGCTATAATTGAACTACCCAGGGTAATGTTCTGCATGGCTAAACACTTATAAGGTCACAAAGGCGAGACCTATTGGCTATGCCAATGCTTGTTGACCTTACATTGAGCCACCGGCCGGCCAATAATTTCCTACGCGGAGACTCTACTTATTTGCATCTGTACTTTGGACTCGACGACCTTAATCGTCTTTGGTGTGTACCTCTGCTGGACATCGGAAGTGCGTGCTGCCAACATTTCAGAGGACTACTTCACATTTTGTTTTGTGTTCTAAGGTACGTTCTGTCAGCAATTCTAGTGAACTTCTTCATATTTCTACTGCGGATCATTTTACTGGAACCAGTACATGGTTTATTTTGAAGCCCTGCATCTGTGCTCTGGCTGCTTTGTGCCGGGGGCCGTGTTTTAAAATGGGGTCTTGTTGACGGTACATGACTGTTTACTATCAACAGTTGGGCCCCGCATACTTGATATTGTTTGAATTCTGTGTTCATCATCTCGTGATTCTCACCTGCGCTCATAGGTGAGATCGTACTCGAAGAAGCAGTCTCCTGGCAACAGTGTTCTCGTTCCGTATTCTTGCTTCCTGCGGCCATCGGAGCTCGAGGTTGTGGGAGTTTCAGACTGTTTTCTCCTAGCAACAGCACTGCGTCATCAAGCCGTAGAGGCGGACTTTCGTCAATCTCGCTCTGACTTGTGGGCTGCTTTTTTAGGTCGAGCCTCGAGTAGCGCGCAAGCGCTGCTTAGAGGCGAAGACTTAATGTAAGCGATTTCAAAAGCAGTCCCACAAACGCTCGTGCGTCGTGGCTGGCCTTTTTGAGATGGGTACGCGGCAAACATGTGTTTCCAATTATCGTGCCCAGACGCGGGCGCGATAAATGGAAACACATGTCTGCCGCGCGTACTCATCCAAAGGCCAGCCACGACGCACGAGCGTTTGATCAGCTCTGCAGGCTGCCGCGCTCGCTCGCCCCCCGCTCCATGTCCCCCGATGCGTTTCTACGTGCTCTGGTCTTACGTCTTTGGCCGATTTATCCAAAGACACACACTACAAGATGGTCGCTGTGATTACAACAAAAATAAAAAATAAAACCGGGTTCTGGTCATACGTCTTTGCCCGATTTATCCAAAGACACATTCACTACAAGATGGTCGCTGTGATTACAACAAAAATAAAAAATAAAACGGGGGTCTGTGAAGGTTTAACCCTGTCTTGGTTGCCGTCCCCACCTAAAATGGCTGCCCTCTGGGCGCTCAGCGAGTAGCAGATGCGGCACCCACAGCACCGCTGTTCTTCGAGGAGGTGCAGGAGCTAGTCGCGTCCCGGCGAAGGAGTCCCTGCATGACACTGCGTGGAGCCTCCACTGGGGGGCCGCTTTATTTGGTAGGTTATTTTTGTCACACCCCCATCGTTAGCTGGCACTAAGGGGTCCCTTGCGGCATGGCACTTTTGAGCATTGTGATTCCCCCTATTGAAAGTCTTCTGTTGCAAAAGGAAAGGGCCGCCCACTGTCTCGTGTGAGGTATAGCCTGTTTGAAAAGTAACCTGATAGTCTTTATGGTAATGTTCCCGCACGTGGCTTGTCACTGAGAAGCTGCTGTCCCTCCTGTGTGGCATGCAGAACTGGGTTGGATGGTGCTGCACAAGGTAAAGCTCTATAAGTTTGTGTATTAAGCTGTTCTTCAAGTGGTTTCGTCATCTATTCGGTACCCGATATACAGTGACCGAACTGAACTTGTCAAATGTATAATTGGGGCAGTGATTTGGTCACTCGACTTGATTTTTTAACTCGTATAAGATAAACTGTATTTCTTCACTTGGGTTTTGGCTGACGTTCCCAGGCAAATGCATCTACTATATTTGTACTGTCATTCGACGTTATGTACCCTGAATTCTCGTCGTTTACTATGTTGTTGCCTGGCAGAGGCTGGTACTGTGCAACACGGAGGCCGTGCCAAGGTACTTTTGGTGCTCCAGTTGAAAGCGGCGCCTGTTTTGTTTTTCCGGTATACGCCCTGCTTTATTATGTTGAATTTACGAAACACACCCACCAGTGCTTGAGCTATGTGCTGTCCGTTGCTGTCACAGCCGTTGCACGTGTCTTCGGGGATAGCTTTTCCTCCTAGAGCTACATGTATGACGGGCTCGCTGGATCCTTGCAGACTGTAGTGAAGCAAACCAATTGCATTCTAAGTGAATAAATTCTGTTGTGGAGCCCATGATTGCAGGTGCAAGCTGTCGCTGCCAAGCCAGTCGCTTCTGCAAATATGTATACAGAAATAAAGAAAAACAATTCTTTGTTTTTTTTCTCGTATCACAGCCAATGAGAGCATCTCAATATTTATTTATAAGTTTTATATAGCGTTAGCTAGACCCGAAGGTGTAGGAGCGCTTTACATGATCGTGAGCGAATCCAGTGAATAAGGAACGCAATAAACATATGAAGCGAGACTCAGTAGATAATAGTACACAGCACAGTAATAAAAACAAAAAAAAACATGAGAACAGTTCGAGAGGATCAGGAGACGGCATAAGCAAACAAGCAAATAGCCGACTATGACCTAAGGTTCAGTCCTGAGCACGAGATGATAAACCAAGATCAGTAGTCTAAGAATTAAAGTATTTGTTGAGGAGGAGGAGTTTTAGGTCTCTTTTGAAGCAAGGGAAAGAAGGGTTGCATCACAGATCGCTAGGTAGAAAGTTCCATATGCTTAGAGCATTTCCAGAAAAGAGTGAGACTTGGTAGATTTTTTTTAGATTGGGAGGTAGGAGCAAAAGTGTGTCGGAGCTTCTCAACGATCTAGAAATCCCTGCTTTCATAAGCTTGTTTTCTAAGTAGTTTGGTGAATGTGAGTGAAGGGCTTTGTGGATGATACAGGCAGTCTTGTAAGTACATCCTTCGATAGGATAGGTCTCGCCTTTGGGACCTTATAAGTGTTTAGCCATGTAACGGTTGGTTGATGTTGTTGCACCAAGGATATTGTGCTGCATAACTAAATACTTACAAGGTCCCAAAAGCGAGACCTATTGGCTATGCCAATGCTTGTCCTATTTGCCTACCGGAGTGTCTGCTGTTCATTCCGGCTCGTGAGCTTCATCGCGCTTTTAACGCTAAGAAACCTGGGAAGGACTACAATTTATTTCGTCACACATTTCCTCCTCCCAGTTATTGGATTGCACAGTTATATTCTGCAGTCTCCTCGACATATCGACAACGGTGACCACTTTCATTATTTTATTTTGTTGTTTTGCACAGTTATATTCTACGGTTTCCTGAACATATCGACAACGGTGACCACTTTCATTATTTTGTTGTTTTCAGATTAGTAAATGACACTGGTGACTGCTTTCATTTATTTTATTGGTTTATTTCATTGTATATATTAATATAATATATACTGTATTTCCCACATATATTTTCTACGGGATTTTACATAATCAGTCATCAGCACACTTATTACACAATAATTACTTCTTTGTTCTAGAAGTACATTCTTGTTCCCCTTCATTTTTCACTATGAATATCCATAGTTGGGTTCTTCTCTCCTTTTATCTGTTGTTTCCATATCAGCACACTTATGGCCACTACACAAAATGTAATGCAGCCTCCTCCATTTTTACAAAGACCTGGCAAACCGGAAATAAAATGGAGGCAATGGTTACGTATATTTGAGAATTACTTAACTGCCATTGATGGTCTTGCATATAACCCTTCCAGGAAGCTTGCCTTACTTTTTAATCATTTGGAGGTGGCTGGTCAAAACGTTTTTGATAATCTCTCCATTATTCCATCTCCGGGGGGTAGAAACAGTATGGAATGTTTACGTAGAGGCCAAAGAAAGGTTAAAGAAACAATTTTCAGAAGAACCTAGTGTGCTCTTGGAGAGGCACACTTTTTGTAAACGTAAGCAGTCTTGTGATGAATTGGTTGAAGAGTACGTTGCAGCACTGCGCTTTTGGCTTCAACTTGTGATTTTGAAAATTAAGTAGACATATATCAGAGACCAATTTGTCTACAATTGTTATTAAAAAAAAATACAAGAAAGGCTTCTTACTTGTAGGAATCCTTCCCTTTCAGATGTTATTGACATTGCTAAAAGCATCGAAAGATTGATTGTTTCTACACAAGCCTTAGCAAATCAAGAAGGATATATTCCCTGTTTCTTTATTTCTGAAGAAAATGCTGTGGCTAATATTAAGGCTGTGAGAAACAGTAGGGCACAAACCAGTTGTTACAGATGTGGGTCCAGAACCCATATAGGCAACAACTCATAGTGCCCCGCCTTAGGTAAAAGATGCAGGAGTTGCAGGAAAATTGAACATTTTCAGTCTGTATGTAGAGCTCATAATAGTAGCAACTTTAGAGGACACAATCCAGGTTTCCAGAGAAGTACCAGTAATGTCAACATGGTCGAAAATGATTATCAGAGTTTTCCTAATAAATTTGATGTCCAGGGAGGTGTAGGAAATGTTAATATGTTTGAAACTAATGCTGGAGCTGATGTTCAGGACTGTTCTAAAAATATTTCAAACATTATTCTTACCGTGAACTGTAATCAAGTTGGTTTCGAAGTGGCGGCTCCCATATGTCAAGCTATGATGGGTGGAAATATCATTCAGGTTATGGCAGATTCTGGTGCACCTGTCACTGTACTGTCAGATATCACTTTCTTTTCTATGTGGCCAGTTTCCTTTAAGCTTGAGTCTCCGGATATTTCTCCCAAAACGTTTGAAGACAAAGAAATCGAGTCACTGGGTTTTTTCACTCTTCTGTGGAAATATTAGGTAGGAGTATCTGCACAAAGGTGTATGTTGCTGCCAAGGGCAAGGATTTGGTCGGATGGATGGATCTAGCTAAATTGGGAATCCATTGAAAACCTGGTCATAAAAATCCTATTGTTCTGGGGGAAATTCCTGATGAGTTTAAGAAAAATGTATCATTGTATTATCTGTTCCTTCATCTAGTGTATGGAGGATGACCAGGGTGTTGGTAAAACTGGGATTCACGCTACCCTTGTAGAGACCCAATATGGTGATGGTACGCGCCTCACAAATGGCTACACCCAAAAGCCATTGGAAAAAAGGTAATTGAAGTAGTTGGTGGAGGTTTGTACCCCTTAATCCTGATATGATTGTTGGAGAATAATGTCCCAAAAATGTGTTCCGATAAGCAGTGGTTGCTACTTTTTTTATTGTCTTAGTTGAACAAAGTAACGCTGAAAAAAGACAAAAAACAGCCGACACGTGTTTCGCCCAGTGGCCGGTTGGCCGAGGGCTTTTTCAAGGCAGGATTCCTCAAGAGTGTTCATGAAAATATATTATTCAGGTTGAAAAACGTGAAACTTTGTTTCCCGGACCGCAGAGACCACGTTTTTCAACCTGAATAATATATTTTCATGAACACTCTTGAGGAATCCTGCCTTGAAAAGCCCTCGCCAACTGGCCACCGGGCAAACGCGTGTCTGCTGTTTTTGTCTTTTTTCAGCGTTACTTTGTTCAACTAAGACAATCAAAAAGTAGCAATCACAGCTTATCGGAACACATTTTTTGGATATTATTCTCCAACAATCATATCCGGATTAAGGGGTACAAACCTCCACCAACTAATTGAATTACCTTCGTCTAGTGTGCCTTGGCACACGTTGTCTTGGATTTTGCTGGCCCGTTCAAAATTTCACCTGCTTGTGATACATTTTTGTTGTTGTTGTTTGATGTTCACTCAAAGTGGATCCATTATCTTTTGGTAGATACCATTTCCACTCATTCTGTTATCTGTTTCCTTCAAGATGTGTTAAATTTAGAAGGATTTCCCATAGAAATACTGACGGACTACAGTACTCATTTTGTTTCTAGACCTATTATGGATTTTCTGAGCAAATATGGCATTTCACATTCTCAGGTAGCCTTGCATTGTAACTCAGATGGTCTGGTACAGAAAATGGTCTATTTTATCAAGGAGTGCATTAATTCGGCTGTGTCTGCTGGTAATGATGTGGAAGAGTATTTGAAAGATAGTGTTTCCACGTATCCCCATACCCCATGTTTGATGACAGGTGTCGGCCCTTTTGAGTTGTTAAGAGGGAGGAAACGTGGATCTGATTTTGTTAATTGTTTGATTTCCAAGGTCGGGAACTTTGAATCTAATTCTTTCATTCAAGAGGAGTTGCAGCTGAGACATAAGAGACAAAAAAACGATTATTCTACTTTTGATCATACTTCATGGGGAGATTTTATCACAGGTAATTGGGACTTCTTTAGGAAGCCGTTTGAAAATAAGAAAAGGAGGTCTTTTTCAGATTGGGCGTGTTGCTAAGAATGCTGTTTTGTTGCACGGCAGGGGTTGGTGGAATAAGAACAGGCTGATTCCAATTTCTAATAGGTGGTCTCAACCATGCAATGTACCACAACCTGCAAGTAATCTCAAACCATCTATGCATGATTCTAGTTCCTCTTTTGATGCTTCCATCGTACAGGTTACTCACAATGCTGAAGTTTCTCAAGGGGTCATGCAGGACACTGATGAAAAATTTAATGACATTTTTAAGCAATGTCCTCCGAACAAAGACCTTTCTTTTAATATTTTTAAGAAGCCTGGTGCATGTACTCAAATTGTATCGCAAGAATTGTATGAAAAGATTGTCGATTGCAATTTTGTCTCTTCCTCTGATGGTCCAATGGTGCAGCACAGCATACTCTTTCAGGACATGCTCAAAAGTGATTTAGGAAATTCTATTCCTTGTAACAATGAAGCTATTTACAAAGTTCCCATGGTGGGTGACAGAGAATGTTCCTAATACATTGGCAGTATTTTATCTATTTTATCCTTTTAATATTATCTTACTCCCGGCCCGTACCAACCCCGTACTTTTTGTTTTCCATTTTAAAGGGGGAAGGTGATGTAGTGGGCTGGTATTTATTATTGTATTTATTTATGTCACTGCATATGCATTGACCTCATCATAGTATTAGAATACTATGATGTGGGGTTAATTCCATGGTTTGTGGAATGTCCATCTTTGGCTGCTAGGTGCGAGTCAGTTTATTGCTGGCTTCTCATCCTGGCAGACAGAGGTGGCCGTGGCTCTTTTGATGTAACATACTTACAACAATAAATCTTCATTCAAGTTCTTCAAATTAGTTTGATGATTCTTCATGATCTACCGATGCTACACTGGGCCACTGGAATTATGTGATTTTTTTGCGGGTGTGGCATTTTCTGCATAATTATAGATTTGTCACATAATCCATCATCTGCTGCATAGTTTCCAGATTTTAACTCAAAAAATTTGTTCTAGATCAAACCAATCAAAAGTTGCTAAAATATGGCTACACTTGTTGCTGCAACGTGGAAAGACCCTTCGCACCTTTCTGTTGTGTATTGTTATATTTGGGTGTTAAGCTTTGCCCAGTGTTGTGTAGAAATGACAAAAAAAAAGTAATAAAATCATAAAATGTTCTGCATTATGCTACATAATTTGCATATCTTGGTGCATAATTTTGTCTACCCTGCCACATAATTTGTTCCTACACTGCTGCATAATTCCAGTAGCCTTGACTATAGTCAACAAGGTGCATAGGCGTGAGTAGAATGTGACAGAGACCACGTGTCGCCCCCACCATGAAGGGTGACAGTCACAGATTCCTGATTCTCCATCTATTTCAGGTGTTACACAAAGGCACAGACTGGGAGATAGCAGTGGAATATATTTTTAAAAAGCCCCAAAATTCACTAAACAAATGAGTCTGATTCTCTTTCTCTTAACAATTTGGCGGGTATCTGTGGTAACGAAGTCCAGACGTGTGGAGGATCTTCAGATGTTTATTTGTAGACAGTTACAGGTCATGCAGTTAAGTCCAGTACAAAACCCCACCAGGAGCAGCCAGCATGCTGCTCAGCCCTTCTCAACTGACATCTCTGACTCCCAACATTCTGTAACACATCATCCATGGAACCATTCCACTGGCAGAGCATGAGGTGACATGAATAACATTAAAGCCAGGATACTACATATCCCCTTTCCTTCTACATAAAAAAACAAACAAGAAGGTAAACAGCAAGAAAAACTGAGATAGAGGATAGACAAGGAGGAAATCAGAAACCGAGGAGAACCTAAGATCGAGAAGAAAAATAATCCAGAAACAACATGAACAATACAAAGGAGAAACAACAAGAAAGAAGGAGAAACAGATGAGAAATACCCATCCTCCCTTCCACAAACAAAGAAAGTTCCAGAAACCACCCCCAAACACGCCAACTGGCCAGGTAAGCATGCGAGAAGGTAAAGCACAGCACCGTAAAAAAAAGATTAAGGTGAAACCAGAGAAAATACAGGCAAGAACTCACCAAATAAGGGGGGAAAAAAACAGCGGAGAAAGAAGACTAACGAAGAAAAGCGTTCAGAATCCACAAATGACATCAATTTAAATAAATCAAGAGGAAACTGAGCTATAACAGGAAATTGTGAGAGAAAATTAAAATAAGATCACTCAAACTTCCCGTTAAAATAGAAATTTCAATATAATAAAAACATGACCTTGCATTCCAAACTGGAAAACGTACACAATAACATTGAGGGAAATCCCAATTGGTATTCAGACCAAAGAAAATGCACCCTGTGTGAGGGTAATATTGTACTAAACATATGTGGTGAAGGGGTGCACACTGTGCACTGTAGAGAAGAGACAAAACCCATATGACACACCACGTAAAAAGTTCGTGCAAGGACAACCTCGGGTAGAGGTTCAAATGTTGTGCACTGTTGTGAAGGGACTAGAACCCATACAACACACCCTAAGTAGGGTAAAACGTAAAAAGAAATGTTGTGCACTGTTGTGATGGGAATACCCAAAACGACCCACCTCGTGTAGAGGTTCAACTATTGTGCACTGTAGACATGGGACTGTAACCCATACAACACACCTCGAGTAGAGGTCATTTGTTGTGCACTGTAGAAATGGGACTGAAACCCAAACTGTACATCGTAGAGATGGGACTGAAACCCAAACTGTACATCTTGTGTGTTAGAATACTTGAAGACTGACATAATGGGACAGGAACCCATTTTGTACAACCCGTGTGGGGTAAAGTATACTAGTTGCAACCATATGGGTGAGAACCCATGATTTGTTTCTATAAATAGTTTAGAGATTCTACTCTGAGAATGGGACTAGTACCCATCTCCATAATAGGTAAAAACAAACTCTGACAAGATTAAAATACTGTAACCCAACTGGTTCGTTTGACGGGAGATGCATAAAACAAAATATCGCATAACATACCATTAGGGAACAATACCTAAAACAGAGGAATTAGAAAAACGTAAGTTGTGAACATGAAATTACTCAAATATAGATTCAAGTAAAGCAAACTCTGCATACAAATGTGAAACATAGTAAAACATTTCATCTAGGCTCACCCGATCTTTACAGGGCAATAAACACCCTTGCGTAAGGGAACAAATTGAAAACATGCCTAGTAATGAAAACACAAAAAAAATGCTGTAAATAATGAACTGCCCCTGACAGTGTAACTTCAAATACAGAACAATGGAAATTGGAGCGTCAGAGGACAGACTTATTAACTCCAAATGCGTAGGCTGTCCAAGAACACGGTGTGGTTGTCACAGAGATAATGTGCCACACAACAGCAGACAAACTTTAAACTGAGGATCAGAGTAGAATTTTTTTGTAGAACGGCAACCAGTCAATGTGCACTCTGTCACCAGATGGTAGTCGATGTGAAGAACAAAAACGAACAGCCACTCACCACCAAACAAAAAGAAGAGTTCTCTGACCTCCTTCCGATGTACTTCCAGACATCAGAGATAGTGGTATGACCAAGACTAGCCCACGAAGATAAACTGAAAAAGATCCGAAAGTGTTGTAGCAATGCGATATCTCCAGATTCCATCAGGTTTTGACCGCGATGATTACAATGTCTTTGAATATCTGAGAAACTTTATTGAAAACGTGGCTGGCAGAAGACTGAAACATTGCAAATGCGCTTGAAAAATGTCGCCAATCCCAAGATGGCGTCACGTAACATGACCTTGAGCCGGATGGCTCACGGCACGCCTTTGCATGCGGATATCCAGGAGCAGCATTAGATGACGAACTGCAAGCAAGGCCATCGCAGCAATAGACGTCACGGAGATCCATGGAACCAGAACAAAGCACGCTGAAACAGGTAAGAACGCGCTGATGATCCTTCGAGATGAAGAGCGCGTCTATCAGGTGATATCACGTGCTATGGAGAGCTCGAGCCACATTTTTAAAAAGAATGCAACACAGTGACCAAACTGCCGTTGTTGTGAGCAGGGTCCACAAACCACCTTAAAGCCATGTACCCGTTGCCTGAAACAGTTTCACTGATCCCACGGCACAAGGGGCGACTGCACGACAACAGTTACTGACACAAAGTCCTAACTCGCCACAAATCCTCCGCTTCAGTTGCTGGACAAGAGACTGCAAGGAGAAATACACACCATAGTCAGAGTCCCAAGCAGCAGGAACAACACAATCCAGGGGCTAGGCAGGCTCCAATAGATGAGGTGTCAAAACTGTAGCGTAATAAAAAGGAGGCTGGAAAAGCGCAAAAATCGTGTGTAGGTACCTCTCTAGAGCGCACACTTGGGGAGATAGACAGGTTCCCTAAAAGAGCAGATATTGTAAATGTGGTTCAATGAAACCTAGTACAGGAAAAGGTTGTTGTTCTTTACTTTGGTTGAGTAGGTAAATCCAGAAGATGTGGCCACAGAGAAAGAGGACAGCACGTTTGAATGGGGCCTGTCCGATTTATGGACAACTGGTGGGGATACGAGCTGTGCTGTAAGAGTTAGTCTTCTCTTGAGTTTCTGTTTCTTGTTTTTTTTCAAACAACTGTGACCTCTGTGAGAATCCTCTTAGTAAAGCAAGTAGCACGAGGGTCAGTTACCAGATCGTCGCCAATAAAATGTGGTAACGAAGTCCAGATGTGTAGAGGATCTTCAGATGTTTATTTGTAGATAGTTACAGGTCATGCAGTTAAGTCCAGTACAAAACCCCACCAGGAGCAGCCAGCATGCTGCTCAGCCCTTCTCAACTGACATCTCTGACTCCCAACATTCTGTAACACATCATCCATGGAACATTCCGCTGGCAGAGCATGAGGTGACATGAATAACCTCAAAGCCAGGATACTACAGTATCTTGATTAGGATTTTTTTTAAATGGGACAAAACAATTCTTTTACATTACAGTGGTCCAAATATTTTTGCTGAAAAGCCACAGGTTTTGCAAGCAGCCCTGAAACGAAATGCATAAAATATTGCAATACTTCAGGGTCTGGCGCAGTACCCAGGAGCAATATTTCCCTGCAGCAGCAAATCAAGTATGTGCCTATGAGACGACTGTGAGCTGGTTCCTCAGGACTAGTTGTGCTGAAACTCCCTCACCTCATCCAGCTGCACAAGTAATCCAGTCCAGTGCTTCATTTGTAAAACAATAAGTGCCAGGGCTCTCGCCAGGAGGCCACTGCAGCTTGCACCACACATTGGCCCTGCCATGCGGCCAATGATAGTAACAACACAACTACTAACCATCACACTCCTCCAAGTGTGACAATTCAGACTATTTCAGGCCCACAAAGCTATAAGAACGGCTTTGGCTGCAGGTAATGGTTATTTTTAATGTATATTGAATTAATAATTACCTGTTGTTGTGGTCATCTCTAAATTAGCCAGACAGCGCCACCTTGTGGCAGACTGTCACAAGCGCAGGTGTTGACATAAGTTCTGGTGCCCAGCACCAGAAACCACCGGATCAAATTAAGCGCTGAAGTAATCTATTTCTACTCGCCCACCTGGGTGTGTTCCCTATGGCTGATCAGGTTTCTGTTTTCCCGGGTCACAGATTCATACTGCTTTTCTGTCTCTTGTTCATAGACTCGAGCTCCTTTGTCTGCACCACTTGTATTTTCCTGTTTTTCTGTCGGCTCCTCCTGACACAGAATATCACTTGTCCTCCTACTTCAAATGTTTAGATCCTGCTTTTGTGTCTGTTCCTCTTGTTACATATTTCTACTTCACCATTTGTTCCACTTATTACATATTTATCCTCCACTGTCTGTTTAGCGTTACAGATTATCACTACTCCGTCTGACAAACATGCTAGTTACTCGTTTCTACAATTGTTTTGTGGGTCTTATTTCACTCCTCTATCTAAATCACGTCACAGATGTGCGCTTCTCTGATTCACATGCCAGCGTGTCCACTTCTCTGAAGCACTTTACAGGTGTGTGCAGCTCTGATTCACGTCGTACATGTATGTTCCTAGGTTCACTTGCCAGATGTGTGTACTGTTTTAATTCACGTGTTACAAGTGTTCGGCTTTTATTCGCTTAAGTTCTTACGGTTTGTGTGTCACAGATGTGTCCTTGACTAATTCATATACTCCCTCCTCTGATTCACATATGTGCAGCTATGTGTTACATGTACGCTCCTCTGATTCTCATATCAAAGATGTGTGTGCCTCTGATTGACAAATGTGCTCCGCTGAATCATGTGTTAAATGTGTGCTTGTCTGATTCACATGTCACAGGGATGTGGCCCTCTGCTTCCTGGATCATAGATAGGTATGTAATTTTCTAATGTCACAGATGTGTTCTTCTCTGATTGCTTCCACTTGCTTCATGTGTCCACATGTGTGTACCTCTCATCTGTTACAGATGTGTGCTCCTCTGATTTGTGTCACAATTATGTGTTCCTGAGATTGACATGTTGCTGATATGTGTTCCTCGGATTCAGGTGTTAGAGATATGGGCTCTCTGATTAGCATGTCACAAGTGTGCTCTGCTGAATCATGTCAAGTATGTGCTTGTCTTATCCAAATATCACATAACTGTTGTCCTCTCATTTCTGGATTATAGGTTATGAATCTCTAATTTGCCGTTTGTGTGCGCTTCTAATTTATCTGCCACGGATGTGAGTAAATCTGATTGTTGTCACTTGTTTCATGTGTCCCACATATCTGTTCCTTTGTGGTACAGATGTGTGCTCCTCTGTTTTATGCGTCACACACGCCTTTTCCTCTGATGTGTTACAGATGAGTGTGCGGGCATGAGAGGGGGGTGGAAGGGGCACTAGGGGTCGCGGGGGAGGGGTAAATTAAAAAAAAAAAAAAAAAAACTTACCTGCAGCCGTCCCCGTTGCGCTCTTTGCTCCTCTTCACCTCGTCAGGAAGGCACAGGCTCCCAGAATGCCCTGCGGCCAATACTGAAGCTGCTCTCGTGCATAAAAGCAGCTTCAGGATTGGCCTGAGCGCTCTCGATTTGTGCTCCAATACAGACTGTAACTCTGTGCCTGCTCTGTCCAACCCAACTGCTTTGCTAGGTTGGAGAGAGCTTTCACTGCGCATGATGGTTTGGCCGGCCTCAGGCCTTATCATGCGCAGTGATGGGAGTGCACTACCACTCCTCTCAGTGCTCACTACCAGGCTCCACCCCCAAGACTCAGTGGGAAAATAAAAATAAAACAAGTGTTTTATTTTTCCTTTCCTGACGGTTTTTTTTTTGGGGGGGAGGGGGTTGATGCTCCTCTGCCATAGCGGAGGAGCCGCCGCTGGTTATTACTCTGACAGTCACTATTTTTTTGCCCATTATGCCACTCCAAGCAGGGAGCAACCATATGCAAATCAGCTTTGGTCCTGCCTCAGTAGGAGCAGTCCAACAAAAACTGCAAAGCCACGCCCCCTTCTGAGCAGCAATGCAAGCTACCCAGATGGGATTCAAACTTATTTGGCCTTTTGAGTGAAGTACAGCTTGAGTCTAATGGCACAATAAGCTACGAGACAGACATTTGAGTACACTTATACCACTTATGACAGTGGAGTAACACAGAACGATGGGGGCCCTCCTGCAGAATGTGGTAAAGTGCAACTGAGTCTCTCATATCTCCCAGATATTCATTGTCCTTGGGATCAGTGAGAGCCTTCTGAAGGGTTTGGGGCCTCCCTGCACTCCATGGGCCTGCGTTACACCCCTGACTAATTAATGTATGCTCCTCTAATTCACTTGTAAAAGACATGCGCTTCTCTAATTCAAGTAGCACAGACTTGTGTTAAGTGGCGTAACAATAGTCCCCGCGGTGCGGGGGGGCCTCGAGCTCCAGCTGCACAGGCGGCGCACCGCTGGCCTGAGAGCTCCTGACTGCGTCTGGAGCGTGGGGGGCCCCCTCCATGTACTTTGCAGGGGTCCCCCTCAAGTTTTGTTACGCCACTGCTTGTGCTCCAGTGATTCAAGTCAGTCACATGTACCCCTCTGACCATGTTTTACACTTGTGTGCTCCACTTTTACGTGTGTGTGTGTGTGTGTGTGTGTGTGTGTGTGTGTGTGTGTGTGTGTGTGTGTGTGTGTGTGTGTGTGTGTGTGTGTGTGTGTGTGTGTGTGTGTGTGTTCGTGTGTGTGTGTTCGTGTTCGTGTGTGTGTGTGTTCGTGTGTGTGTGTGTTCGTGTGTGTGTGTGTTCGTGTGTTCGTGTGTTCGTGTGTTCGTGTGTTCGTGTGTTCGTGTGTTCGTGTTCGTGTTCGTTCAGATTCAGGAGCGAAGGGTACGGATCAGGTGCACAGCTCCCACTGGGCTGAACGGGCTGTGGTAGTTTCTTTGGGCTGGGGCTGCCAGCCTGGCCTGCAGGTTGGACACTTTAAAGTGTTCCTTCCAGCTCTCAAGCACTTTTGAGGTGCAACAAGCCAGTATTCCTTCGTTTTTTAGGTCTCGCCAAGGCAGCGCTTGCGTTGTCTCTTCAAGACATGCTGTATTCAGGATATGGGCATAAAGCTCCGCCCATCTTTTTAATTGGCTCCTGTCCCTGTCCTTTGTAAATGGTGGCTTTTCATTGGTCATTAGGCTTAGTAGTCCCCCCTTAGTATTGCCTTGTCTCTTATTGTACCCTTCCATGAGGACATCCTCTGTTACATGTGTTACGCCTGAGGTTTTAATTACAGCCTCAAGGCACTATTTTCTTAAAGGCCTTCAGACAGGACACTCACTTGGTCCTAAACTAGGTTGGCAGTGGTTACTTTACTTGCTAGCACATCTCACATTTATATTAGACCTTCTATAAATTTCCCTTCATCAGCTCCACATAGAGTACAACCTAATACGGAATTAATATAATAATTCTTTTGTCACATTTCAAAGCTACTAATTGTCTATATGGACATAGCTATTTGAATGTACTCGTGGTACTGTCTTGCATGCAATGGATTATGGGTAGGGTGGATTTACCATTACTTCTTCAGCAGGGTGCAGTACCATATGTGACCAAAAGTTTGATGCTCACTAGGGACCTCTAGGAGCAGCTCGCTGTACTGCACCCAGACATGCAGTGCTGGTGCCTTGCTCACTAGGGACTTCTAAGAGCAGCTTGTGGTACTGCACTGAGACATACAATTCTGGTTCCTGGCTCACTACGCAAGCATTTGCAATGGACTAGGTCTTGCATTACTGAAAGTATGAGCTATTGGCGTTGAATTATTATTTGCAACGCCAATACCTCAAACTATCAGTAATGCAAGACCTATTGCATTGCAAATGCTTGTTTTTTCCCCCATCAGCTCAGGTGCCGCCTGCACCGCCCAGGCTAATGATTTTCTGATCAAGGAAGATTACAAAGTGTCAAGACGGCAGCACAGACAAAATCTGCTGATATTAAGGCCCACTCAATCAAGAAAAACACAGGGGTGGGCACCCTGCAACACATCCACTGCAGTAAAAGCCCAGTAGTAAATACCCAAAGCAGGGCAATTTATACAGTGACATGGCTAAAGGATTTTGCCTTGTAAGTAAAATGCTTATGAAGGTAAGACTACAGGATACATGAAAACATGATTATTACAATCAGTTTGTTTTATTTTCTTAGTAGCGTCAAACTCCTCGCAGTGTGTAGCGCCACTACATAAGTGCAAAAGTAAATATAGCATTCTTGCATAAGGGGTAAAAAGCGCTATTTAAATGTCATTGGAACTCACACAAAAATATGCCTCTGTATATAGATAGACCTAATGCTGAATGACTACTATTAATCCACAGCATACAGCATAACTCTATGCATCGTTTCAGGAAGATTTACAGTACTTTGGGGGAAAGAGCTTAAAAAGCAACTATACTCCTGCCTTTCAGTACTTTTGAGCATTTATTTATAGGTGTTGTAGTATGCTGCACGATGTAACTTTAACTTTTCTTAATCTGTCTTTTGGATTTCACAAATATGTAATTTATATTCTGCAAAAGTATGCAGGACTAGAAACGTTCTGTAAAGTTACCCATTGCATCAATACCAAAAGGATGAAATTATGAGATGCCCGCACTCTAAATCAAACTCATGTTGTGGGCACTTTAAAGCCCTAAATTTTCCTGAAAAGATGCATAGAGCTATGTTGTGTTTTGTGGAGTAATAGTAGTCATTCAGCATTAGGTGTGTTTCAAAGGATGTGTGAGATGCATTGTTTGTAGAGTTGTAGTCTACACTATTGTACCCTTAACTCTTGTTTAAAACTTTACAATAAGTAAGTTTCAGTGACTATGGCCCTGATTACAGTTGGCCTAGGTAATTCCAATATGTGCAATAACTACTGATACAGAACATATCGGAATTACGAGTTTTGTGCCTAGCAGCGCCTTTTCACACATTTGTGCAAGTATGTTTCAGCATGTCAAACCTGCCAAAATTTACCAGGAGAAGAAAAAAGGTGCAATAAATACTAGGATATAGGATTGGTGTGGAAAGCACCGAAAGCCACCTGTTATGCCTCATTATTTTGGGCAAAATCATAATTGGTGCTGTTTATCACACCCAAAAAATTCCTATCATGTGATTGGATTGTATCAGGTATGATAAATGTCGTACTGTCCTCTGGAGCATTCATAATCTGGGTCCAAGTAATGTAGTGCACAGTACAGAACTGTGCAGACTGAGTACATATTCTTTTCCACGTTTGCTTCGGGGAGAATATGAGCATGCAATATTTTTTTCAGAATGTCAATGGCGTCTTTCTATTTATTATGTATATGGTAATGTGCCTCAAGTAAATATGACGCACATTTATGAATGCAAATTATAGTCTGTAAATGCACATTCCCTGATCTAAATTTATATTTGTTGTTGCAATTGTACATTCATAGGTGCATATATACACACTGGGTTCCAAGGTTGATGGGTAGCTAACTACTTCATATGTTGTGCTTCCAGGGCCGGTCCTAGGATATGTGGGGCCCCGGGCAGAATAGGAACATGCGAGGCCCCTATAATTTGCATAAGATTTAACCTCACAGGAAGTGACCTCATAGGAAGTAATATCAATTGGCCATTATTTATGACATTGATGAAGCTACTTTGCAAGAAGCTACTTACCTAGTTTGGATATCAGTACCATGGATAAAATAGCATTAATAATCCTAATAAAATACGTACATAGATATTAAATCGCTATTAAGTAGATTAAATGAAGTTTAAATGAATTAAACTTGATTATTGTTCTATCGAATGGGATGAGTGAAAATTATTTGCTAACCGGTCATTCTGATTCTGGCACTAAGAGATGACCAAAAGAGAGGTGCAGACTTTTCTAATGTGGAGAAAAGACAGTTTTGAGTGTTTTTCCAAAAGACTGGAGTTACACCATAGCTCAAGAGGGAGATAGTTCTAGTCCTGCACAACTAGAAAGGAGAAGGATCTGCCTCCAATCAAGGCCAACTAAATTTTAGGATGGCACAGGAGTTTGGTTGGCGCAGAGTATGGGGTTCTGGAATGAACGTAAGGAGTGCTGTAGAAAGATAGATCCTTTTTAATGCAGTGCACAACGACAAATGGATAGTGCCTTGCAGATAGAGGGTTTCGGACCAAAAACCCAGCAGACAGCATAAAGGTGAGAAGAAATGGCATAGCGATGCAGCCATCTCAGATGAGGAGCCTAGCACGGTTCTGAATGATTTGAAGGGTACTGAATGTAAGAAGGCAGGAAGCCCAAGAAAAAGGGCATTTGCTTAATCTAGTGAGAAGATAATTGACTGTACAAGAGCCTCTTGGTAGTGAGAGGGCAGAAAAGGAATGATTTTCTGTTGCTTATGGACGTAGTAAAGGCAAGTGGATGAAAAATGGTTATTATATTCTGAAAACAAGAGAAGATGCTGGAAAATGAATCCAAGATTTTTTTGCTGACTCTGCCAATGTGGGCGATTGACTTACTTCCACCAGCCACCAAAGAACACCATATGGTATGAGATCCTTTAAAAATGAGAACCCTTGATTTGTCACTATAAGATTTTAATGAATTTGTCTTCATTCAGAAATCAACTGCTAGCATGCACGTACAAACATATTCTTCGGCAGAGACTTGATTGCCACTGAGGGAAATCATGTTTGGGTATCAAGATATCAGCAAGAAACCAGAAATATAACACAACAACTGACATACACCTAAAAACAGCCAGGAGTATTGGTTTTGTCAATGGCTGTTAGCTGTTTAAGCTAAATGAGTGACAAGAATACATTATTTTACTTTCACCTTGTTGTTTTGACCAATAAGTAGCTCCTTCACACACATTTGCATAGAATCACAACTGGAATGCAGCACCATTGCTCGTTGTGCTCTGCAGAGAGGCCATATGTTGAATGATCATGCAATCTGAACACCTTTTTGACCCACAGACCGGCACCGTGTGAAATTTGTACTGCCTGCAGCCTCAACTCCAAAGTGCTCAACTGTAGCCTGTTATAAACACCTGTAGGCGACTCAGTACAAAGGGTGCATCATCCAAGAGTAATATGCTGTGAAATGAAATATAAAAACACACATGCTGGAAATAGCTAGCACTCTTGGGGAATGCAAGATTAAGTAAAGCATGGGAAATATAAACAGGAACAAAATCACTGCCACGGATTACCCTAACATCAGGACCGCTGGAATTATGCAGCAGGAGAGGGCTAAATTATGTGGCAGGGTGAGTAAATTATGCGACAAGAAAAGGCAAATTATGCGGCATAATATGGCACATTTTGAAATGGTATTACTTCATTTTTTGCCATTTTTAAACTTGGTAACACTGTTTGGGCATTGGTTGCACCCCATTAGTACCAATTTAACACCCACATTTAGCAGTGGGAACAGAAAGTTGACTATTCCAGCTTTTCAAAGGGCCTTCCCACATGCTGCAAGACGTGTCACTGCATTTTTAGTAACTTTTGAACCGTTTGAGATGGAAAGCACTTTTGTTGTTAAAATCTGTAGATTATGCAGCAGATGATGGATTATGTGGCAAATGCGGCAAATGCATAATTATGCAGAAATCGCCGCCACCGCACAATCGCATAATTCCAGTGGCCCTGCCTAACATGCAGCATCAGACTGGGACAGAAAATAGGGCCTGTACCAAAATAAAAGGGGCCCCCATTAGTGAGTTAGTTAGCTAGAAAAGTGTCCCATGTTTGCAAACTAGGGCAGTTTTCAACTTGTAAAGACATGCAGTATATGTTTTTTGTAAGGTATGGAAGACTGCACTGATTTGAGTTTGCTGCAGGCAATGTTTGCTTTAATATCATAAAAATCAACAGTAAAAACCGGCTCACCTGACGATAAAGCAGGTCAACAACTAGCCAAAAAAACAGCCTACATACTGACCTGACAGCAGGGCTTTCAGTGGGATGAAAAAACTGGAGGGGGGGGTGGGGCTTTCAAAGGCGCATGGTTGATGTAATTAAGGGCGTGGCTTAAAAACATGTAAGCTATATAAATCTGTGCATAGCGTACCGCCCAACTGGTATTTTGCTGCTTCATTCATTGCCTCCAGATAAATAATACAACAAGTAACATTACACCTACAACAAGCCAGGCCTATTGGCTTTGTCAGTGGTTATTAGTTGCATAAGATGAACAAGCAACATCTACAGCTTCCTTGTATATAATATTGAAAATGCTCCAGTTCTGACATGATGAGACTCTGAAAGAACTATAATGAGTCTCATTGAAGTTACATTAAAGGGAACGAAGGGTGGCACTGCTGCAGAGTTAAGATTTTTTTTTTTCACTCTGAGGGCGAGGGTAAAAATGGAGAGTGAGCCCGTCTCATCACCTGCTTTTTAGAACTTTCATTCATTGTGCAGACACTGGATCAATGCTTTTGCAGGCAAAGTTAAGGACATGAATATAGGGCCCCTTTTCAATGTCCATTTTAATTTACTACCGGGTCTAAGACTTGAGTGACCAGCACACTTTAAACCCTGCTCCATCCACTTTTACATGTGGATTCTGCTCCTCTATGTGCACCTCTTGTCTCACAGCCGCACTCCCACCTATCTGCTGTCCCCCCCACTTTATTCCGTTTGTCTTGCCCCTTTTATTCGCCTCTTTGCTCCCTTTCCACTTGTCCGGGGTGAGCAGTTTCCATTGTGATGCGCGTCATTCTATCTTTTGCTCTGGGCCCTGCAGGATATTCTGCCTTTTATTCATACAGGGGCACGGCCCCCTTCACACACAAGGGCACTTTAATTAACTGTCTGCCATCATCAACATGCAGATGCAGCCATTAGGCCCACAGAGACGGGCCAGCAGGGGAGAGTGATTAAAAAAAAAAAGAAAAAAATGTAAACTCTTAGGGGGCCCCCTGGGCCTTGAAACTCTGGAGTCTTTAAAGGTGCGAGGCCCCATGGCTGCGAGCAGGCGTGGGGCCCTGGGCAGCTACCCACGCTGCCCATGCCTAGCGCCGGCCCTGTGTGCTTCATTGAATGAGTGTTGGTTTATAGTGTGATCTGGATGGAAAGAGTATTGGTGTCAGCTCTGAGGACATGTGGCATGCACCACTTGGAGATCATGAACTCACTCCAGCAGCAGCCATCAGGGCTCAGGCAGGTCCAGTTGCAGGTCTACGCAGGTCCAGTGCAGCGGGTCAGCTAGGCAGTTGCATGGAGGCCTCTGGAGCTTGTTGTGCCCCTGTAGCTCAGATAGGAGGGCAGTCAGCTGACTCTTGGAGTCACTTCATCCTGGGATGAAGGGTGTGTGTCCAGTCTTAAATCTCGGCTAGCAGGGTAGGCCTCAGGCAGCAGAGCAACTGGTCGTCCTTCTCCTGTAGTATCCACAGATCCAGGAGTGTACTGAAGGGTGGGTCTGAGGCTCAATTTTTATAGCTGATGCCGCATTTGAAGTGGGAGAAGCTTCTGGAGGCTTCTCCTCACCGAAGTGTGTAGAATTTCCTGCTTCCCTGCCCTGCTCCCAGTCTGTGGGGGGCACAATAGGGTAGTATGAAGTCCTTTGTGTGTGAGCTGAACCAGTGCCTTTTAAGTTTAAGTGTCCCTATCAAGTCGGAGATGGCCCATCCTGCCAACACCCAGACCCTCCTTTGTGTGGCTGTCTGAGGCGAATATCCAAAGGTCAACTGCCACTCAAGTCTAGTTAGGTGACCCAGGAACAGGTTACAGGCCCCAAATAGCTAGGACAAGAAAATGCCAACTTTCTAAAAGTGGCATTTTCAGAATTGTAACTTAAAATCTGACTTTTCAATTAGAGGATTTAAAATTACAATTCCTCGTATACCAACCATAACTTTCCTACCTGCCCCCACTCAAAAGTTAAAACTTAATAAAGGTAACCCAATGTTCTCCTGTGTGGGAGGTAGGCCTCACAGTAGTGGAAAATGAATTTGTTAGTTTTTCACTACCAGAACATGTAAAACTTAAAAGTACATGCCCAACTTTTTAATTACAATGCACCCTACCCTGTGGGCTGTATAGGGCCTACCTTTGAGGTGACTCACGTGTACAAAACTGGGGTTTTAGACTTGGCAAAGGGATTATTTTGGCAAGTGGAATTGGCAGTTTAAAACTGCATGCTGTCTGCAATGGTAGACCTGGGACATGTTTTAAGGGGCTACTTAAGTGAGTGGCACAATAAGTGCTGCAGGCCCACTACTAGCATTTAATTTACCAGCCATGGGTATATGTCATACCACTTTACTAAGGGCTTACAAGTACATTAAATATGCCAATGAGGTATAAGCCAATGTTGCCATGTATTAGGGAGTGAGCACAAGCACTTCAGCATTGGTTAGCAGTGGTAAAGGGCACAGAGTCCCAAGGCCAACAAAAAAAATTAAAAGAAAATAGGAGGGGTGAAGGCAAAATGTTTGGGGTAATGCCACCCTGAGGCTGACTGGGTTAACAAAAAGCAAGAATATTTAATGGATTTGACACAGTGTTGGGGGCTTTAGAATAGGATTGATAGCATGGTTATTTTTTTTATTTTTTTTATAACACATATTACTGACATTTGACATTAATACAGTACAGCAAGAACAAATTAACAGAGTGTCATTCCCAAGTAGCAAACCCAAACTAAAGAGAACATATCGTATAGCACACATTGCTAACTCACTGAAGAACTGTTTAGCACCTATTCTCCTCCTCACCCCCCACAGCTCCCTATACCCCACCCAGCCCATCAAGTCCTGAAGGTACACACCATGTCCAAATACCAGAATCATGTGTACCAAGGCTCAAGTCGAATCCCTCTGTACCGAGGCCCATAACTCCAGACATTGCCATATATATGTGGGAAACCCCAGCTACGTATATTGGTTTTTGCAGGGTCATACAGCTATCCAGGCCCTTCTTCCATTCCACCAACGACGGAGCCTCTATTTTTTCCAGTCTCTGGTGATGTCATCTTTGGGTACCACCAATCCAATCCACAGTACGGCTTTCTTGTACTTGTTGTACATTGTTAGTGACATGCAAAATGGTTAATTTGGGATCACTAGGGAGGGGCCAGCCCAGCAACCGCCCGAGGCATGTCAAAACCCACCCCCAAAGGTTAGTGAGGACTTTGCAGCCCTAAATTTTATGGAGAAAGGCTCCCCAATGGTTAGAGAAGTGATCACACCCATTTTTCACTACCTGGACCTCATAAGATAGACCCAGAGTAGGTATTTCAACAGCATAAAGCAAATCTGGGCCTTAATAGCAGCCTCCCATGGGGATCCCATGCTTCCTGCAATCATCGTCCATCAGTTGGCAAGGTTGTGGGCCCAAGCTGTGCGCAGTCTAAGGAAGGTATCGAGGGTATGTGTGACAAGAGATTTATAGATGTATGAAAGTTTGTGTCGTATGGAGTCACCAAGTAATACCTGTGCCTCCAGTGGACTGAACTCTGGAAGCTTCTCCAAACCGGAAAAAGAAGGCAGGAGCGCATGTCAGAGTTGCTCTGATACTTGTGTCGCAGATGTGTGTTGTGTTCCTCTCCTTCGCGTCGTGTCACTGATCTGTACTCTTCTGAATCACGTGTCGTAGCTGTGTGTTCCTCTGGTTCAAGTATTAAAAACGTTGTCCCCTCCGATTCATGTGTCACTCTGATGTTTGCGTCACTGCGCATATACGTAACCACTAATTTACGATTGGCAGAACTGGGTTGCTCTGGCTCCAGTGTTGCAGATTTTCACTCCTACACCAATTGTTTTTTGTCGCAGATTCACTCTTCTTGGTCATTTTCACATGTGGCACATTCTGGCTCCTCTGATAGTCACAGATGACGCAGCCCGACTCCTTTGTACTCCTTTGTTTCACTCTCGACTCCTGTCAGGCTCATGGGTGACACCTTCCGACTCGGTTTCACACCAGCCGTATTCGGACTACTTTATCATTTTGACATATGACTTATTCTGTCTCACAGGTGATGTGCAATGGCTGCTCGGTCTGTTTCATGCGTGGCCCACGCCTGCATGTTGTGTCTGGTTGACAGGTTGCCTCTGCGCCTTCTTAACACGAGGCTTCAAGGTCAGATTAGGGTGACCAACTGGCATGGGTGCAAATTCAGGACAGTGAGTGTAAAAATTCAGGACAAAGGGTTGAAATTCAGGACAAAAATTCAGGACAGAAGGTCAGAATTCAGGACAAAAATTTGGGACAAAAGGTACATGTTACAGACACATCAGAGGAAGTCGCGCAATATTACATAAGTAAATAGACAACCTACATAAGTACAAGTCAAAATAAGTTCATATTAGGTTGAGAGAACCTTGCACTGCACCTGTTGTGTGCCGGATTGAAACTTATATACCGGCGTTTGCATATTGGATGCACCTGGGTAACATGAGCCAAAATGAAACCTCCATCCCCCCCAGAGCTTGGCCCCTGGTGAGGTGACAGGAGCCCATAAACAAAAACAGTTTGCCATGCCCTGGGCTCTGGCAGGAGCAGTGGCGGCTGGTGACATTTGAAAGTGGTGTGGCGTAAAAGTTTGTGATGAGTGCCCAGTGGCGAGCGCAGCGAGCGAGCCTGAACGTCATTAGGGGGGCTTTTTCTCTCCCGAGAAACGTTTGAAAAAAGAGTGGGAAAATGGTGCCCTTTCAAGACTATTTGAGAAAGCAAGAAGGTTAATAAAGCAATTGTGAAAGTGTAGTTACTGCATCAATAAAGAGATTTCATATGATAATGATGTAGGGTGCTGCTTATTCAGTATAACCACATAGCTGTTAGTCTGTCTGACATTGCTGCCCGTCTCTCTCTGCTCTGGCTCCTCTTGAGCCTCAGCCTCTATCTTCCGTCCTGCCAGGTCCTACTGTGTTTGCGCTCTACCTAATCTCCACCTAGTTCCCAGACAGTCAACCCCTTGTTCTGCCTGTGTTCCCTCTGTTCCAGCACATTGTTTGTGTGCTAGAAGTCTCCAGTGGTATCGTTTGACACCTTTGCATTGCTCGTATGCTCCCTCTCCTCCTGATGCTCTCTCTCTCTGGACCATCAATCTCCTGTGGTATCCTTCGACTCCAGTGCTTTAGTCCTGCAATCCCTCCTCCCTGTGCTCTCTCCTTCACTGCACCCCCAGCCTTCTGCAATCTCAAATCTCAGATCCAGAACATTACGGTAAGTGAATTCTCCAGACCATTCTAAAATACTCTGTTCACAACAAACGCACACTAACTCTTGTACATGCAAAGAACTATCCAGAGAACTGTCCGACAAACCTGCAGAACCATTCCTACAGTGACATAATTGATCCACATTATCCTTATAATTCTCTGTTCACAGCTCCCTTACTCCACACACGCATTCAATTTTGTGAATCGCACAAATGCCTTGTACGTGAGGCCTTTACACACCTTTTGCTAGGGAGACACGCTAGATGCACTGTGAGATAGACTACCTTACATCATTCCTTATGTTAGTCTGTCTTCTTTATGTAGCCACACAAAAGAAGGCAACAGAATGGTAGGCAACAACAACATCAAAATATAAAGAAGAGTAAAATAAGTAAAAGCAACATAATTAAGGAAACAAGGCAGTGAGTGCTCTAGCTTCCCATTACGCATACCAACATAAACATTCTACAGTGTTACTTCTATTCAGTAAGATAGCTGAGCGCATGCTGCAGTGATTTACATCATAACCTGCAAGTAATACTTCAGACACTTTGCTGGTGCCTTTCAGCCTTTCACCCTTTCATGGATCATAAAATGACTATCAGTGGGGTAATAGAAGCTATATTGCGCAAAGCTCATGACACAATTCCATATGTGGTGCAAGCTATATAACACCATATCATTAATCCGGTTAACAAAAGCAAATTTTGTTGAACCTGTTTGTTTAAGGCTACCACTTTCAAATGTCACCAGCCGCCACTTCCTTTGTCTTTGCTATTAGCGACGTCCCAGACTAAGATGATGGTACTATGCATTGTAAGGAAAGCACTGCATGGTCTGACGCCTAATTACCTTTCTAAATATTTTACTCTAACAATACCACAGAGATGGTTACATCTGCAGCAGATTGAAAACTTGCTATCCATAAGTGGCACTTTTATAAGATGGTAGTGAGATGGCAAGCACTTGTGGGTAGCTGGGGTCATGTTTTTGATCCAGTTGCCGGTATCACTTTGTTCTGTCTCAAGTTTTCTTGGTTTTCAGCATGAGCTTTAAAGATTATTACCTGAGCCAGGAATATTTGTTCTACCTTCTTAGAGTTTATTTATTGTTTTTCGCAACGTGTCACTCAATGGATTCTTATAAAGCGCACTTACTTCAGAGACTGACCTCATGATTCCTTGACCAGCGGTATTAAACAGGTGCAGTGTATTACAAGAATTAAGTAAGTTGACATGCTTGCTCAAAGTGCTGGCTTTTGAGCCTCCCTTTCAACACAGTCAGAACTTCAAGATCCCTAATAGGCAGCAGAAAGGCATTCCATTCCAGGCCACAGAAAATGAAAATGTATGTCCACTCTGCCTAGTTGGTCTGAATCTTGACACACAGGGCAACATGTTTATACCGGTCTGCAGTGCTTTCTGAGGTTTACACATTTTAAAACATGAAAAAAGGAAACAATTGAGCCCAGATGGCAATGTGTCCCATACAGAGTGATTTAATTGTGTGTGTTCCTTTAATGATAGCTGTTGCTTACTGGAAGAAATGACCTGAGTGGCTGCATTTTGGAGTGGTTGCAACTTGTTTTATTTCTGCGGAAAAATGAGAACTGTGAAGCTCTTACTTAACAAATGATTAAATGATAAAATCACTTGCAAATGATAGCTGAGAGGGTTAATTCTGCCATCACAGGCACCTGAGAGCTATCATTGTCTTTTCTATATTGTTAACACAATATTACCTTTATTTGTGTGCTGCACATTCACCCCAGAGCGAGCCTCTTGGCGTTCTTGACAAATAACAGTTGTTTATTCTTATGGAACTCAATGTCATTCCTGTTATCCACTTATAAGGACTGTGCTCCCACCTAGAGTCGAGTCTGTGCAAAAGTCCATGTGTGGCCTCAGGAGTCCTCTCTGCAGCCCAAAGCTGTTCCCTAAGCAGTAGTGTCCAACAACACAGCGGATATGAAAGCAGGGCGTTTAATAACAAACAGCAAAGCCCGGCATCAGCCTGAAAGAGTATATGTGCGCTTTTGTGGCATAATCCAAGGGATGCTTTCAGTTTTCATTCACACCTCTGCTCTGCCGGTTCCACTACACCCCTCAAGGACTAACTAAACCGGGCCCGTAGGAGGCTCAGCATAAACACGAGTGTAGAAAGCTTCACTGGCCCCTGATGAACAGAAGCCATTAATGGACCCCCTTGGTATCACAGTGGCAGCTGGTGACACCCACTGAGCAATACTGCTGCGCACACCATCGATCCCTGCAAAGAGCAGTGAGTGTAGGAGGAGGCCAGGCAAATGCTGTCACTGGCCCATTATCATTCTGTATGTGATAATTAGGCCGACATACAGAATGATAATGAGCTGATAGCAATCTGTGCCAGGTCGGGGAGGGGCTGCTGCAGGCCACAGATCACAGCAGGAGTGCGAGCTGCCCCTGCAGGGGGAGTCACAGAACTCTCAGGCTGCTTGCAGGGGGCAGCTCCCCGAATGTCTGGAATTACGGACAAAAGGCGTCCGTGAAAGAACTCTTGACGGACAACGGACAAGAGGCCCAAATTACGGGCAGTCCGTGAAATTTACGGACGGTTGGTCACCCTAGGTCAGATATTCAAATCCCCGCTGGGCAGACACAACCTGTCTTCCTTCTAAGGTCGATAACATGAGTTCTGTCAGGTGGGGTAAAAGTAACACCTGTCACCACTTCCTTCGTTTGGCCCTATTACGCTTACACGACAGAATATTAAAATATTTCGTCTGGAGGCAACTGCCTGCAGCCTGCACAGCCGCACGGTGTGCACACGGCCTTCCGGAGAAACCAGTCCCACCAGCACGCCGTTGGCACGGAAGCCCCGCCCACCTGGCACTCGAGCACAGGCACTCTTTTGTCGTGGGATAGCTGTTTACCTTGGTGCTCGGAGCAGGTAGACACCTCAGTCCTCAACGGCGTGTGCCAGCCGGTGGTGATGAAATACCACACAACGCAGAGGAGCAGGGAATTTCCTGCCCTGCACAACACCGTGCCGTCCAAGGGGCACAGCATCGCGCTCGTCCGTGTGACTTCAAAGTCAAATGCAGTTTTGCAGACAATAGCAGGTGTGCTGGGGTCACTTGAGATGAATCAGCAGAGCTGTGTCTGCGGGTGCTAAAAAAGTGGTACATTGACAGAGCCACCTGTACCTCGCGTCCAGAGCCAGTCCTTGCTCGGATACCCCCCCCTGCTCGGAAAGAAAATTGGCGCCCTTGCTGCTGAATGAAACCAGCACTGGCAAAGCCAATAGGCCTCGCCTATGAGAACACTGGCTTTGGCAAAATTTAGTAGCCATGCTGTACAGCGGCACAGATGCTTTGCAGTGTAGCTAAAATTAATTCAAACAAGCATTGGCAAAGCCAATAGGTCTCACCTATGCAGGAGCTATTGGCTTTCCCAATATGTTTTAGCAATGTTGTACACCAGAGTGGCTGTTGTTCAGCAAGGCTAAAAGTAGGCTAAAGTGTTATGGAGTGGCGTACAGTAGAGTTGAGTGGCGAGGAGAGGAGTGGAGTGTCGTGGAGTAGAGTACAGTGTTGTGGAGGGAGTAAAGTGTTGTAGAGTGGAAGGGGGTACGGTTGAGTGGCATAAAGTGGAGTACAGTGTCAGAGTGGTGTAGAGCATAGTGGAGTGGCGTAGAGGGTGTTGGGTAGAGTAGAGTATTGTAGAGTGGTGTAACAGCGGATAGAGTGGAAAAATGTGTCATAGAGTGGAATAAAGTGGCATGGAGTGGCATAAAGGGGGTTGCGTAGAGTGGAGTAGTCTCGTAGAATGGCCTAGAGTGGAGTAGAGTGTTAGTGGAGCAGAGTTTAATGGAGTAGAACATCATAGAGTGGAGTATCGTGGAGTGTCAAAGAGTGTAGTGGAGTAGAATGGCCTAGAGTGACGTGGAGTAAAGTGCAGTGGTGCAGAGTAGATTGGCATAGAGTGCACTGGTTTTGAGTAAAGTGGTGTAGAGTGCATTGGCATTGAGTGCAGTGACATAGAGTAGCGTAGAGTGCAATGGCATAGAGTAGAGCGGTACAGAGTAGATTGCAGTGGCGTAGAGTGCAATGGAGTGGAGTGGAGCAGAGTAGTGGCGTAGAGTGGAGTAGAGTGCAGTGGTGCAGGGTAGAGGCAGTGGCCTAGAGTGCAGTGATGTAGAGTGGCGTAGAGCTGAGTGGTTTAGAGTAGAGTGAAGTGGCATACAGTGCATTGGCGTAGAGTCCAGTCATGCAGAGTAGTAGAGTGCACAGTCGTAGATCGGTGCAGAGTAGTGGCGCAGGGTAGAGTTGTGCAGAGAGCAGTGACGTAGAGTACAGTGGTGCAGAGTAGAATAGAGTGGCATAGCGTGCAGTGGTACAAAGTGCAGTGGTACAAAGTAGTTGGCGTAGGTGCAGTGGCGTAGGGTGCATTGGTTTTGAGTAAAGTAGTGTCGAGAGCATTGGTGTAGAGCGCAGTGGCATAGAGCACAGTGGCATAGAGTGCAGTGGCATAGAGTGCGGTAGTGTAAAGTACATTGTTTCAGAGTAGAGTGAAGTGGTGTAGAGTGGAGTGGTGCAGGGTAGGGTAGGGTGGAGTGCTATAGAGTAGTGGCCTAGAGTGCAGTGTTGCGGAGTGGAGTGGTGTAGAGTGCAGTGGCGAAGAGTACAGTGGTGCATAGTAGAGTGGAGTAGAGTGCACTGGCATTGAGGTGAGTGATATAGAGTAGAGAGGCATAGAGTTAAGTGGCAAAGAGTGCAGTGTCAGAGTGCAGTAGTGCACAGTAGATTAGAGTGGCGTAGAGTGCATTTGTGTAGAGTGCAGAAGAGTGGCGTAGGGTGGTGCCGAGTAGAGTGACCTAGAGCTCAGTGGTAGAAAGTTCAGTGGCAGAGAGTGCAGTGCTGCAGAGTGGATTGTGGTAGAGTGCAATGTTGTAGAGAGGCGTAGCGTCTAGTGGCATAGAGTAGAATATAGTGGTGTACAGTGCAGTGGTACCATACAGTGCAGTGGCGCAGAGTAGACTGGCATAGAGTGCAGTGGTGTAGAGTGTCTTGGTTTTGAGTAAAGTGGCGTAGAGTGCAGTGGCTTGGCGTGGAGTGGCGCAGAGTGCAATAGAGTGGTATAGACTGCAGTGGCAGAGTAGATTGTTTCAGAGTAGAGTGAAATGGCGTAGAATGCAGTGGTATAAAGTGGAGTGTCATAGAGTGCAGTGATGCAGAGTAGATTAGAGTGGCATAGAGTTCAGTGGCATAAAGTAGAGCGGCAGACAATGTTACCTCTAATCTTTTTACTCTGTGTGCGGCAGTCAAGAGTGTCTGTGTGCTGCATCCAAAGCTATGTGCACTGAAGACATGCAACAATTTACCAAGCAAGTGTACAATCACCAATTTCTGTAACATAAACGTCTCCAAAGTAATGTTTGAAACTGAAATGCAGAAATGTGCATTTTCACTCACCCATATATGCCAATAGGCCTGATTCAGGTGGGAGATTCTGTTTTTTAAAGCCAAAAAATGGCTTTAGTTTAGTTACCTGCTTAAAATTGCCTCCGTTTCAATGGAAGTCAACGGGGAAACCCATTCCCCCATTTTGTTTTCAAAATCTCCCACTTTCCTGTTCTATAGTGTTGGCATGTATGCTCACCTAGCTCCATGACAGCATGAATTGTACAGTATGTGAATGTGACGGACATTGTATTGTCCTCTCTAAACCTCACCTATCACAATAATATATATTTTTGTTTTTAATTAACCTCCAGGATATGAGCTTTATAGTCACTATGTTAGCAAGTTAAGTACTTGTGGTAGAAAAGTTTGTAAGTCAACAAAGACATTTATTCAAAACACAGTTATGGTTAGTTTTCTCCGTACGGGTGGGACGGGCACGTGTAGAACGAATGGACAGGAAAGTAGTTTATGGATCCCACCAGACTGCCTACTACAAGGTAGTAAGGAAAGGTGGTACTAAGGGCTCAATGTTAAAAAGTCCAGTAAAACTGTCCGTAAAGATTGAAGTTTAAAATGCATGCAAATTATTTACCACATCATAACTCCTCGCACAGGAACTGTGGTGCCTGACATTGTCCTTATGGTTCGGTCTCCTTAGTTAATCTTGGTCATAAATTTACATAATAAATATTTCCCCTGCACGTAAATTAAAATCTGGCTTTCCTCCTCTGCAAACACACTAGAAATGTACCTCACTCACGGATTGGGCCAATGGCCTCATTGATAATGCCAACTCAGCTGGCACATAATTCATTCCTTGTCTTTTACCTGTCATTCTAGACAGATGAGTCCTCTCCAGAAGCCAAATGGGAGGCACTACAGAAGCAGAATCAATGAGCAAGATCATCACAGAGCATGATCCCAGATGCAAATGTTTAATTCACCAATCACTAGCAAAGCCTTAGGGTGCAGGGTCGTTGCCTGGCAAGCTACAGCTCCTGTGACTGGAGATGGAGCTAGTGTTCTCAGCAAATGGCTCCATCCAAGGCTCCCTCATTCATCCTGTACTATGGCTTCCTGCAGGGCTTTAAGTGGGATGACCAATCTAGGGGGTCTCATAAATGGGCGTGGCCAATATAATTTAGGGCGTGGCTTAAAACACGTAAGCTAAAAATCTGTGTTTAGCATAGTGTGCCGTCCGACTTGTATTTTGCTGGTTCTGTCATTGCATCCAGATATATGATACAACAAGTAACATCATACCTACAACAAGTCAGAACTATTGGCTTTCTCAATGGTCATTAGTTGCATAAGATAAATAAGCGGCAACTATGGCTTGTATATAATATTGAAAAAGCTTCCACTTAAAGCCCTAGTGACACCACAACACTGTTGCTGCTCCTGAGTTTCAAAAAGAGAAGGAAAATCCAGAGAGAAAATGACTTTCTTTAAAGGATTTCCCTTCCCCTACAACACTCACCTGGCATGACGTCATGCCGTAACTTCTCCACTAGTGAGAAGTGAGCAGTGTGAGCAACGCACATCGATGTGCCTGCTGTCACTGAAGTCCGGGAAAAAACAGGCCGCCTGTGCCAGGGCACAAAACAGAGCCCGATAGAGACTCGTTTCGAGGCCGCCTTTAAAAAACTGCCGGTGCTCAGCACCGGTGAGACCCGGCCTACTTAAAGCCCTGGCTTCCTGCCTTGCTCGTGGCTGACTGTGGAAGGTCTCCTTCTGTACTGCATCATCAGCACAACCTGCGTGCTCTGTAACTATGACGGCTAAAATGCACCTACTTAAAGTCCATTCAGTTGAGGCTGGTACTTTTGATCAAATGGAACTTTCCCATTCTCTGCCCTTGGAAAATGTCATTTACATTTAATTTCGTTTTCACCATTGCAGTACGCTTGACATGTTTTAAAACTCACAAAGCTGTGTTCGTCGACATTGCAAATTTCCACACCCCCAACCTTAAGTTGGGGTGTTTAAATTTGATTGTATGTGCTTTGACACATGCATTTGAAAAAATACATATTCCTTCAAATAAAACAACACTAATAATTAAAAAGCTCCAAATTCACCTTGCTAACTATACCATTTTCCTTACAAATATCAGTGAGAGAATACACCCCAAGAGACCTTCTTTAATGTTGCGTCATTACAGGGGCCATGCTCCCCTTAAAATATACTTCTGGCCTGCTGCCAGCTAAACCGCCTCACGCTTTTGGGTGAAAAAACACAAATGTGATGTTCACAAATTTTGAAACTTCCCCTCTTTCATTGCTTGAGCATTTTTCATGAGACTGTAACACAATTTACGAATAAATCTATGCAATGTTTCATCAGCATAACAAGAACATAACTTTAAGTTTCTCACTGGAGTGTTGGAGTGCTCAAAATAAAACGTGTCTATTTGAGTATTGGAAAAATAAAGAATGCTCCCTAGAGCTCTTTGCGCAGTAAAAGCTGAAGCAGAACTCTGACATATTGCACGAGACATTGGCCTTATGTCAAGACACTGCTAGTGTTTCCAAGCTGAAGACTTAAAGTGATAGAAACGTATCTAACATCAAAGTGACCTTAAACATATTGCGCATTCCGAACCTGTATCACCCGCCCAGACAAGCTTCAACAGAGGGAGACCATATGTCAGTGGCCTAGGAGTTTAGACCGCCAGGATTGAAAGGGCATGCACCCTAATATGCTTTCCACGCAGGGCAACACGTATGTTGGTCCTGCCAGACACTGTGAGAACGACTGAACTTCTATAGAGAAGTTTTTGTCTATAGTTCACCCTGTGTAATAGCAAACACAACAAAATGATGGACGAAGTGCTGAAACATTTCAACCACCCACCCTCAGTCAAGAGATCTGGGTTTAATCCATAGTTCTTTTGCTCACTATGCCACCCCAGTTTGGACCTAGCCACTTGCATATCAGTCTTGACCCTGTTCCTCATGAGAACAGTCCAGCCAGAACTGCCAGGCCAGGCCCTCCCTGGACAGGAAACAAACATCCTGGGACCAGGTTTGGGGCATCACCCCTCTTCAGCCAGGCTAGCTTGAATCCAGTGGCACAGCGAGCAAGGAACCCACGTCCGGTGCCGGGATGTTTGTTTCTGGTCATGCATGCGTGTGCCCTACAGGGAACATAGGTGGCAGAGAGTGCTTTGTTGCAGAGTATACTGTAGAAGAGTGCAGTGGTGCAGAGTAGAGTGGCGTAGAGTGCAGTGGTGCAGAGTAGAGTGGAGTAGAGAGCAGTGGCATGGAGTACAGTGGTGCAGAGTGGTGTGGAGCAGTGCTGCAGCATAGAATAGAGTGGCATAGTGAATAATGGATTAGAGTAGAGTGCATTGGTTTTGAGTAAAGTGGTGTAGAGTGCATTTGCATAGAGTGCAGTGTTGCTTAGTAGGGTGGCATAGAGTGGAGTGGCGTGAAGTGGTGGAGTGCACTGTCAAAGAGTGCAGTGAGAGTAGTGTGGGGGTAGAGTGCATAGAGTAGAGTGGACTGTAGAGTAGAGAGGCATAGAGCAAAGTGGTGCAGAGAAGAGTGCAGTGACGCAGTGTGGAGTGGTGCAGAGTAAAGTGCAGTGCAGTGGAGTGGTGTAGAGTGGGGTAAAGTGGAGTATGCATGGTATGGTAGCGTACTGCCATTACAGACAACACATCTTCAATTGAATTGACCATTGCATTTGCACTCACATAGTTTTACTGATAAAAGTATACAGCGCACAAACGATAATGTGCGGAAATGTCATCACCCACTGTTAATTTGATCGTCGGCACAGTTCATTTACAGACCATTCAATTTTGTTGTGTGCTAGAAAGAAAATAACATCTGTACAGCCTTCCTCAAGCAGACTCCCACTAGTCAGCAGGATTGTCACATAAATCCTCTCATTTTGAAGTCAGAGAGAGAGAGAAATAAACCCCAAACTCCCTGGAAGACGCACCCTGACATTTGACATCTGTTTTTGAATGCTCAGCAGATGTGACAAGATTTAAAGGCCTGTTTACAGAAAGCGAGTTTGTGGAAGAATACAGTAAACAAGGTTTGAACAACGGTAGGGACGAACTCAAGCTGGACAGCCTAAATCAAATAAAGCTAGCAAATAGAAAGCCATAAAATGTGAGTTACAAACCACAAAGCCAATGGTAAGCAACGGACAGAATGCATTTGTAGGTCAACTTTCTGAATGTCCCCAAGATGTCTTTAGCAAACCAGACAGCACAGCGACCTAAAAAGTGCTATGATGCAGCTGCTGCGCTGTAGCCACACTGCTATACAGCATGGCTACAAATCATTGCCAAAGTTGACATTGCCCATGCTGTACAGCATGAACAAAGGGCAATGGCAGAGCCTTTAGTCATAAAGATGCGACCTATTGGCTTTGCCAGTGCTTGTTAGGTCTCAGCACAACACCCCTATGATTCTGAGCAAATAAGTTAATCTTCCCATGCGTGAAAAAAATTACATTTGACAAAAAAAAATCCTATCGCATAAAGCAATTGCGCTCATGTCCATGTCTTAGTAAAAATACATTTGGCAGCAGATAACTTCTGTTGTCCCAATAAAAGAACATAACTTCTGTTGTTACAATCAACAGCCCTTTCAAAGGAGAAAAGGGCTTTTTTTAAATGTGTGTGGCAAAGTAAAACATAACCTCAAATACTAAGAGGTTCAACAACGATGACGGGGAAGAAGAAAAAATAAATGTATCAATCGCAGAGAAGGATAGCAGTCAAGCTGAAGCAATCATGACTTGGTCCATGCTCCATCCGAAAGAAGAGGAAGTGAAGCCAGCACATGCTGGCCAGTTAGATGGCAGCAAAGAAGAGTGTCAATGAAGATAGTTAATGGTGAGCTGCAAGCCCCTTGTTATAAACAATATCTCTCACAAGCGAGAGTGCGTGCAGCACATGTGCTGTCACAGGCAAGACCTAATTAGGCTGGGTGGGGGAGCTTTGTGTTCACAGGCCAGTCCCTGACTTATAACATCAGAGGAGTGAATGGCCTCTGGGGTGAAGTGTGAGTGTAGGGAACGTTTTTGGTGTGTGGGGGGCATGAGAGGTAAGTGGGAGGGCAAGGAAGGGGGCTGAGGAGTCTTAAGCATTGGCAAAGCCAGTAGGTGCACCTATGCAAGATCGATTGTCTTCATCAATGTTTTTTAACCATGTTGCACAGCAGTGCTGCTGCTGTGCAACATAGCTTTTTTTTCTTTCAACATGGCTTAAAAAAATATTGACAAAGCCAAATGGAGCAGGAGAAGGCGACTACTGGGGAAACGATGACCGGGCAATCAAAGACATGGAAACAACAACGGGCAAGAAACAATGAGGCAACAGAGCAAGCAACAATAAGGCAACAACAAAGAAACGGCAACGCGGCGCATATGATAGGGGAGGGAGACGGCCAGCTAGCATTTGCATTCTTATTGAGTGCTATAAGTAAAACAAGCATTGGCAAAGCCAATAGGTCTCGCCTTTGGGATCTTATAATTTTTTAGCAATGTAACAGTTGTTGTTTTTGCACTAAGGATTTTGTTTTGGATAATTAAACATTTTTTTGCTTTTATTGTATATGGAAATAAGTTTTCTAGCAGTTTGGCCTATCCCTGAGTTAATGTGTAAAGCGTTTGCGCAATACGTACATAGCAACACCATACCAGGCACACCATAAAAGGAACTCGATACAAGGTTATATGAAGAATAGCCTTTGTATTTTTATAAAACATATTAGAATAGTAATTGTACACTATACACTGTGCCAACTGGCACTAGCTAATATTTTTAGGGTGCGGGACTTAGTTACTTATGTATATATAGAGTTAGTGCGAGTTATTGAGTTAGTAGGAGAGTGAGTGAGTGAGATAGAGATTGAGATAGTTAGTGAGAGACTTAGTTAGTTAGTGATAGTGTGAGATTTATGTAGTTAGTGATTTCGAGAGAGTTATTTAGTTTGTGAGTTTGATAGATGAAGATAGAATTTGTGATGTATTTATTGAGTCAGCAAGTTAGTGAGAGAGTTGGTGCGAGTCAGAAAGAGTTGTGGCAAAGCATTGCGTCGAAAGCAAATTGGCAATTAAACATATATTTGTTTTGTAATGATTAACAGATGCAAGCTTTTATAATTTTTTTTTGTTTTATTTACAGTATTTTACAATTATTAACGTCCTGCCGGAGGGACAAATCATATTTTGCACTTGAAGCTATGTGTGCAGTGTAGACTAACTTATGATACACGTGATAAACAGTCAAGATTTGAAGTAAGAGAGGTGTGTGTATCGTAAGGGACTGATTTAAAGCGCACCAAACACCAGTAGCAGACGACCAGTGTGGTCCGTGCTTCACCTTCTGCGTATGTAGTGACATTTACCAAATGTCATAGCTAGGGCCCAATATAAAGTTGGTCCGTGTCCGAACTGTCCTGTTGTAATTGTTAGCTAACAAAGTCAGGATGCAAGAACAGTGTTACTAATGTAATTTTTGCTAATACACTTTTGTCACCAGCAGTGTGCATTTAGTGTACGGTTTTTTGTTTTCTGTGCAAAAAGGCTTATAAATGCACCTCAAATTGCAAAGAAAATAACCCATACGGAAAAAATAGACACACTGAAAGTAAGGGAGTGTCTGCAAATACACTAATTATAAAGTTTTTGGCCTTAAAACACTTTTTTCTAAAGTACCCCAAAAAGTTGCCTGTAATTGTGTGTTTAACTTTGCTGCGTGGTAAAAGTCACGGCGTGCAAGTACACCTCTCCTGACAAAGTACATCATATACACTTCTATAATGCTCTCCTTTAACTACATACTATATCTCAAGCTGAACTAAAACTTAATGTAAAGAATGTTAAAAAAATGGCAAGCAGAGAAGTTAAGGAGAATGTAGCATTTTGTCAAGCTGTGAAGTGGAATCCTTTAGCAATGCATCGACACCTTGTTTGAAAAAGACTCCCAAGTGTAGCCGCCATCCAGTGTGGACTGGTGTGAAACGTCCGAACAGTTACTACCTTTGGTTAAATGGGAGTCTGCCGAAGCTGAATAAAGACAATGGTTTCCTCCTCGTAAAGATCAGTATCAGCGTTAGGAGAGGCAAATGTGGCATCACTGCAGTTGCACATATGGGTGAAGTTTTAAAAGCAATATAGGATGTTTGTAGCAGTCAAAAGCAGAGACCGAAACAGAGATGTTCAATAATGAAGTCAAAACAAAAACCGTTATTTGTACAACAAAAAGAGAAGCAGGTTTGTCAGGCGTTTAGTAAATGCTTAATCTAATAATAACCGGGACAGAGGGAAATGCGAAAACGAGCTTCAATTAGATAAAGTATATTACTTGTGGACGAGGCTGGCTTTGGGGAAATAGCCCGTGAGTTCAAAATGCAAAAGGCCCGCGCTATATTTATTTTTTAATAACAAGCCGGAAATGTTTGTTTAAGAACGAAAGTTTCTAAATTGTGTACAAGGCTGGCTTTGGTGAGAGAGCACGCAAGTTGAAAATGCAAAAGGGCAGCGCTCTATTTATTTCACAATTATGACTAAAAAGTGTATCAATTATGGATGACGCTGGCTTGAAAAAGTGTATAAATCGTGTACAAGGCTGGCTTTGGTGAGAGAGCACGTCAGTTGAAAATGCCAAAGGGCCGCGCTCACACGCCACACGCGTGCTTGTAAAAGTAAAACAAAATCACACTGCTGGCACTGCAATGATGTGTTTGCTGGGGCCGCGCTCTATTTATTTAACAATTATGCGCCGTAGATGTTTGTTTAATGACTAAAAAGTGTATCAATTGTGGACGACGCTGGCTTGAAAAAGTGTATAAACCGTGTACGAGCCTGGCTTTGGTGAGAGAGCACGTAATTTGAAAATGCAAAAGGGCCGCGCTCGATTTCACAATTATGCGCCGGAGATGTTTGTTTAATGCCTAAAAAGTGTATCAATTGTGGACAAGGCTGGCTTTGAGAGAGAGCACGTGAGTTCAAAATGCTAAAGGGCTGCGCTCTATTTATTTATTTAATAATAACGCTCCCGAAAGGTTTGTTTAATAACGCAAAAGTGTACAAATTGTGTACAAGACTGGCTTTGGTGAGAGAGCACGTCAGTTGAAAATGCCAAAGGGCCGTACTCACACGCCACACGCGTGCTTGTAAAAGTAAAACAAAATTACACTGCTGGCACTGCAATGATGTGTTTGCTGGGGCCGCGCTCTATTTATTTAATAATTATGCGCAGTAGATGTTTGTTTAATGCCTAAAAAGTGTATCAATTGTGGACGACGCTGGCTTTGAGAGAGAGCACGTGAGTTCAAAATGCTAAAGGGCCGCTAATAATAACGCGACGCAGGTGTGTGTTTAATAATGAAAAAGTGTATAAATCGCAAAACAAGGAGGCACGTCTGGCGAGTGGTGTGCGATGTGCGCGCGGAGGCACGTCTGGCGAGTGGTGTGCGATGTGCGCGCGCTGTAAGGGTGCCCGCGAGCGATACGCTTAATGAGCCGTGACAAGAGAGGAAAGCCAGATGGCGCCTGTGCGCGTAACCGCAAGCTTTCGGCCACAAGCAAAAGCGTGTGGTCAGCTTTTTGAAGCCCCCTTAATAAAAGTCTCGCCAGAGCAACGCATGCGCTGCCTGAGGCGAGACCTAAAAAACTACCTCAGAAAGGGCATGAGCAGAGGAACTGCATCTGGCACTGAAAGGAAGCATGCTCCAGAAGAAGAACAGACACACAAAGAGGAAGTGAAGTTGGCGTGTGCTGACTAAAGAGAAGCAAGCACATGAGTGACGATGAAGCCAACCAATGTTGAGCTCTAAGCCCAGGGCCAGACTGGGAACCGAAACCGGCCCTGGCAAACTGCTCGTCCGACCCCTGGGGGAGAAGGGGCGGGAGTTAGGGGTGCGGGCGAGCTGTTTGCTGGGGCCAGTATTGGCCGATTTTGTTACAGGGGGCTGATATTGCCGACCCCTGGTAACAAAAACGGCCCCCCAGGGGCCCAAAACCGGCCCCCACCCTGGCGGCCCACCGGGGAAATGCCCGGTGCCCGCTAGGGCCAGTCCGGCCCTGTCTAAGCCCACTGGTAAGCTAACAAAATGCCTCCCAAGCAACAGTGCATGTGCTGTTTATGACCAGACCTAAAAACAGTAGAAGTGTCATGTTAAACAATGATTAAAAACACCATAAACTGAATCACCTGAGCCGAGTGAGAGACCCTGCTGTTAGCATGATCCTAATGCAGACAAGTCTATGCAACCCTGTGGCCATTGCCACCCTGGACGAAGCTCATGCACATACCTAAAGCTGGCCCTGCTCGCGTGACTGAAATAGAAGTAGTTGCCAGGGGTCATGTCTGGGGTGTACTCTATTTGTATTGTTTGGCATCTGCGTAGATCGTGCGTAGCGCTGTGCTGACTGTCGGTGTTTGTTTTGGTGCAAGCCGGCACTTGCTTGCATCGTTGATAGTGTTTGTTTGCTGTGCACCTGTGTGGGGTGGGTTAAATGTTTTGAATGAGGACATGCGAGGTGTTCTGAACTTGCTCGTGGGTGTGTTTGTGAGGCAGAGAAGGGAACGGTTGATGGGACTGCGCTTCGTCACAGACATCATACCTCCCCGGGCCGGACCTGTCCTTGGGGGCAGGCACTTTCTTGTAAATACCCTTCGCATACATCATACTGGAGCACCACCACAAGACTGTGCCACTTTTCAGAGCTTTTTATGTATCTGAAGGGAGAGTATGTGGCCTTAAGGTCAGAGCTACCGACTTTGGAGCTGGGGTTCGAGCCTCCTCGGCTCAGCATCCTGTGATTCTGGGCAAATCACTTAATCTCCCGGTGCCTACCAAAAATGAATGTGTCCTTGTGTAACGTAACTGGTGCTCATGTAAAGCGCAACAATACCTTTTTGTCGAGTTCGCGCGTTATAAATTTGCAAAACAAAAAAATAATAATAATCTGTGCCCTTAGTGAGTAACTGCATGCCGAGCTGTGTACAAGAAGTTAGAGCCGCCATGTTTTTTGCCAGGTGAAATTTCTTATCCAGGCCCAGTCGGTGTTCCAGAGCCTATCGAAAATGTGACACCATCGATGTGATGCCGCTGGAACCTGATGGCTGTATTCAGAGGCGGCACCTTTGATCACAGTCTGCTCATCGTCTGATAGCTTTGAAATATGAGTTGCAGGAAGATGAGGCCTACACTGTGGATTGTCCGAAGTTCGAAGCAGGGAGCCTCGAAAGAGCTGCATCTGACTACAGGGAACTAGTGAAACTCATGATGATGATTTGCTGGAGTAATGGGGGCGCATTCCGGCTGTGTTAAAGACCTGCTGAAATCTGCGTAGACAGAAGCCCTCAGATATATGCCATTGCGGTAAGCAAGCGAAAGATTACACAGGTTTATTGGTAGCCTGCACCAATTAAGGAAACCCCAGGAAGGGGGGGGGGGGGGGGAGAGAGGGTGCCTTAGGATCCTCAGTGTGTTAAAGAAACATTGTGCTGTTTGATTTACGTAAGGTGCTCATGAAAACCAGTTCTTAGGTTGGGGAAAAAAAGTGGAGATACCCAGAGTTTTTATCGCTGGCCCTGCTGAATGTGTGCATCCAGAAACACCAACGCTGCTCCTAATTCCACCTCCTGCCAATTTCTTCTACCACTGTTCACTTCTTGTCTCTTTATCTCACTTTTGTGTGACCATTTTTAGGTCGAGCCTACAGCGCTTGCGCTGTCAGGCGATCTGTTGTAGGTACTTTGTGTGAGTCTGACTCCTCCCAGGCATTGGATTGGCTTCTGTGTGCATCATGTTGAAATGGTAGCCTGCAAATGGTTAATGGTGGGTGCATGTCCCACCTTTTCGGCGAAGGTCACTCCCATGGAGTATTGCCTTGGGAGCCAGCAGTGGCGTGCACGCTGCTTGCGTGCCTTGTTTTTTTAATGCAATGTAACCCATTCTTTCGACATGGGCGTGGCATCAGCACTGACGCAGGAGAGCCAGAGTGCTCTCATTCCTCAGCTGGTTTCATTTTGCTTTTACGTCCGCTTGACTGTAACTTGTTTATCCTTGCTTTTTCCATTTTCACTTTTTTACTACATATATCATATTTGTTTTTTCTCCTTTTTCTGCCTTTCTCTCACTTGCTCTGGATCAAAGTCTGATGATAGAAAAATAAATCTAGGTCCCAAAAATGAGGGCTGGTGCCCACCGCTTGGTTCCACCGACATAAATTAAGCACTGAGAGAGTTCCCTGTCCAGGAGAGCTCTGAAGTTTCTGGCCTTGCTGGCTGTGGTGGAAGTGCTTCAAGTTCCACATTGCACATGGTTGGGTAGTTGACCAGTTTTCACTTACTAGGGTTTCTGTTTCCGCTGTGTTGCATTTCAGGTGGTTGCAGGTGATCCACTTCTCGACTGCTTGCAGGCAAGGGCCATGTGGGCGGAGGATGCAGATCTTGATGTTGGGGAGCGTGCTGCGTTAGGCATTAAGTAAATGTGCCATGTTGAGGGCTTAGGATACCAGCATCGAAGGTGAATGAGAAGATTGCGAAAGTGACAAAATGGCGGAGTTGCACCTCTCCAAGAAAAATGAGAACGATTCCAGTGCCATCCCTTCGATTTGCCATTCCTTTAGCGTTGGTAGTAGTGCGAGGATGTAAAGTAGTTGGGAAGCGAAATACGGCCAACACATTCTAGCGGTATGCACAATATAATTATGAATTGTTAGTACATCAGTTTACAGTCCAATAGGTAACAGCATCAAGATATGCCAGTGTTAAATTCAGAATTCATTAGAGTGATGCACACCAGGCAAGAGTGTCGTCAATAAATAACTTTCCCAAGGCAGGAAACCAGAAATATAATCAACTATTATGTCCCCGTGGTCTGGTTGGTTTACGTAGGTTCTGAACTCAAAGACAGTAGCTCAACTTTTGAGCGAGTATGAGAAATTCACAGTAGAGTGTCCTAGAAAACAACTGGCAAGGAGTACGCTAGACCATCAAGTACTGAATGATGCCTCTGGCACCTGGTGCTGGGCACTGCAATGTATGGGGTGTTGTATGGCCCAGATGTTAAAGAAGCTTATTGTCCAAGGCAGTTGTGTATGACGGCAGCAGGCGAATAGGGGAAGGGTATCTGGAATGGTATCCGGATGGTGTGGCCAACTGGTCAATTGTTAACTTGAGGGTGTCCCAGATGCTGGTCAGTGGCACCTGGCCTCAGACATTGCTTTTGAAGAATTTTGATCATTGGTTAAAGGCCGCCGCCTTGATCAGCTTGCCCAAGAAGTGTCCTTTGCTGATGGGCTTGTAATTTTACAGAGCAGCAGGCTCTGGCCCTGTTTGTTTCAGAAGCTCTTTGATGTAGGTGGTTTTGGTAAGATGGAGCTCCCCTGAGATCATAAATCAATCAATCAGGATTTATAAAGCGCGGCTAATCACCCGAAAAGGTATCCAGGTGCTTGGATTCTCGCCCGTCTCATGGTCTCGTATTGTCCGGCACCGAACAAGGTTATAGAGCTCACAGATTTTAGCTGAAGCGAGGGTTGGGTTGTAGTATTGTATTTAGTAGCACTCAGACAACCCAGTAACACACCTTATGTGGCACTAATGGGGGCTGCCATCTCCCGAGAGCCTTTTAGGCGCTATTCCACCCATGGTCCAAGTCGCAGAATCTTCATAACTTGTCATCCCTAACCCTTCCTAGGTCACTTGCTTACGGCGTCTCCCCCTTTGTGTTAATTTGCGCCCACATTGACAGAGGGTCAATCCAGAAATTCGGGGTACGCCTTTACTGAGAAAAAGAGTTAATGGCCGCGAGTGGGTTCGTCACACTGCTGCTGCAGGATAGCAATACAAACCGGAAGTGTCTTGGCACAAACTGTGTGTCCGTGCCAGTTTTGCGGCCCCGCTGGTGGATTGAGGTTAGGGGCGTTGCTCCGTGACACTGAGATTGTAGGTGGAGTTGAACTTTCGCTCCCAGGCATTGGCTGAATACAGAGGGCTTTGGACAGTGCCAGACCCGAGGTAGCATGCGACAATAATAAGAGGTCTCAACTACCCACATAACATGCGGCATGACTGAAAAGGGGCATTGTGGTGCCAGTGGTATGCGCGCGGCCCTGCCGGCGCTGGGGAAGAGGTTGCGCCATAGGAAGCCCCCCTTCCTCTCCCTGCCGTCCCACCTCCCCCCCCCCCCCCTAGCCCTGGATGGATGCATCGTTCCCGTGCCAGCAGTTCTTTAAATGGGAAAAGAAATAAGCGCAGGTACTCACCCAAATGAGCTGTGGAGTTTAAGCAGGGCTAGAAACACAAAATGAGAGGAATGCACCATATTTTATTAATACTGCTCATTCCTGCCCTTTCCTTTAGAAGCAGGGCAGCGCAGCAAGAAGCCTTGCGGCGCTGCCCTGCGCCAAAAATTTGTAAATGAGGCCCTCAATGTATAAATTAAGGCCCACATTTTGCGTCGGGGTTGCGTCACTTTTTTGTCACAACTCATGCAAAATCTCATTAGTTAAATGGCATAATGCGCTCAAATGTACGTTTTTTTTGTTTTAAAAAAAATAAAAATGTTTTTGAGTTTTGAAATAAAACAAATACAGAAAAGAAAAAATCAGATCACATGATCAAGTACCACATATGATTACATACATAGGGGGCAACCATTGCGCAGGTTAAGAGGACTAACACAGTATGCAGCTACAATATACCACACTAGGCAGTGACAGGTAAATGTAAAATCAGTCAAATCCGTATAGGCGGGAAGTCGTGTCAACATCAATCAGTACTCCAATTTGCTTCATGCTGTCAGCAGCAGATGTAGTCCAATCATTAAACCAATCAGCACAGCCAGCCTCCCGCTTTCCCAATTCAGGCCTAGGAAAGATAGTGTTCAGTCGTGATCCTCATTACTATCTTGCCGTGTCACTTGATATTGTGTAAATAGACCCCAGAAACTTTTCGGTCGACTGCGGGGGGGGTAACAGTTCGTTATAAACATCAGACTGGGTATTACAATACATCATATCTTTTTCCCACTCTGCAACTGTAGGTACAGGGCCACGCATCCAGCGCATTGCAATTCTACGTTTCACCAGAAGCAGACCCTTAGCGACCAGTTTTCTTACATCTTTCCGGAGAGGTTTCGTGTAACCCAATAACGCCAATAGGGGGTCAGGAGTGAGAGATAGTCCCACAATATCATTTAATGCCTGAAAAATGTTCCTCCAAAAGTCCTCCACGAGGGGGCACTGCCAAGCTACATGAAAAAAACCGTCCCCTGGCATATCACATCTTTCACAACAATCCGTGTCTCGCAGCCCATATCGAAATAGTCGTTGTGGGGTATAATGGACCCTGTTTAAGAATTTAAAATGGACCAATCTGTGGCAACCATTAAGGGAGACCTTTTGAGTGGCCTCACAGCAGTAATACCAGATATCATCTGTGAGTGGAACCCCAATGTCAGTTTGCCATGCCAGTCGTGCCTTAGTGTATGAAGTGTTCCTAGCAGTTTGTGACGAGGCATAAAGGTGCGAAACTAGTTTAACAGGTGACTGAGCGTAATCAAATGGAAAGAGCAGGGAGCTCCAATGGTTCTAGGATTTCCTCGCCCAGCAACGCTCACAGAGCATGGCGCGTCCTAAAGAAATAAAATTGCGTTAGTGCAGAGGGTACTGTTAAGCCAGTGACCACTTCCTCCCAGGAACGTATCCTTCCATCCTTAAACAGATCGCCCATATCGTGTATGCTGAGACTGTTCAACGAGCGAAGCGCCCCCCGCTCTGAGCTGAGAGTGAACCACTGACACCATTCCACGCGCAAAAGCGGCGAGTACAATTGAGCACCAGCATGCATCTTAAGCAGAACGTGCCAAGCATGAACTATAGAATTAACTGAGTCCAGTACTCCGCAGCGTCTGATAGGCGGCTGAGTCAATAAGCGTGGCAAGGGGTCCGGGCTAGCAGCCACCTTTTCTATTTGGAGGTGCGACAGATCATGCGGGCCGTGGATCCAGCAATGAGCATGCGAAGCTTGCGCCACCCTGTAATATAATTCTAGGTCTGGCGCGCCCAGGTCACCTGCAGTATAAGGCAAAGTGAGGATGTCTAGTGCAACCCGCGGAGTCCTGCCCGCCCAAGCCAGCCTGCTCATCAGAGTTCGCAGCTCTCTGAACATATGTTGGGGCACTACTATGGGAATATTGACAAAAAGAAAAAGGAAGCGGGGGAGCACTACCATTTTCATTAGGGAGACTCTTCCCACCAGCGAGAGAGGGAGCCAAATCCATCTATCTATATCGTCGCCTAATTTGGCGATAGCTCTACCGTAATTCGCCTTGATCACTTGGTCAGCCTCAGAATGGATTTGGATTCCCAAATAACGGACCGGATCGGATATCCACTGGAGAGGAAAGTCAAGAGGAATCGGCACTGTAGCCGGAGTTAGTGGAAAAATTATTGATTTGTCCCAATTGATTTTAAGGCCCGAGAGACCACCAAAGTGCAGAACTTCACGAATTACCGGGGAGAGGTGGACGTCAGGGTTTCGTACATATAATAGCATGTCATCAGCGTAGGCCGAGACAATTAAGTTATATTTAGGGAAGCGAAGCCCCCTGTGCCCGTGATATTCGCGCAGTGCCCTCAGGAAGGGCTCAGCGGCCACAGCATAAAGTAGAGGATACAAGGGACAGCCCTGTCTAGTGCCCCGCGATATTTGAACTGGGGTGGAGACCGTGTCTCCGGTGCGCACTCGTGCTGATGGCGAATTATAAAGTACCGATACCAATTGAAGGAAGACCTCTCCAGCACCCATGCGCCGTAGCACGGTGAGCATAAAATTCCATTCTATGGAATCGAAGGCCTTCTCCGCGTCTAAAAAAAACTGCAGCCGCTTTAACCTCTGGTCGGACATGCTGAAGGGCACCAAACACAGTCCTTAGATTGTATGACAGTGTGCGACTCGGTATAAAGCCAGCCTGCTCCGGGCCAACCAATAGGGGCAATAATGGAGATAGACGATTAGCTACTATTTTAGCAAATATTTTTGTGTCAACATTAATGAATGAGAGCGGCCGATAAGAGGAACAATTCCTGGGGTCTTTATCAGGTTTCAATAATGTAATGATCAGGGCCTCGCGCATGGACGGGGGCATGATGCCGGTAACACCCATCTCTTGGAACAGTGTACTCAGGTGGGGAATTATGATGTCACTAAAAGCTTTGTAAAAAGACACCGTTAGCCCATCTTGTCCCGGGGCACTACCCTCTCGCATGGAATTTAGTGCCAGTCGTATCTCCGTAGCCTCAAGAGGCCGCATTAGGAATTCACGGTGCCTATGTGTCAGCCACGAAGGCACCCGGGTAGATTCTGTGTCAAGAAAATTTTAATTTGATTTACATCAGAGCAAACATCTTTTATCATTTAAATGTGGCTCACAGTTTCAATAATACACGCAAAATACATTTCATCACACGAATAATTCTACAACCAAACAAATAACAAAACATTCATGAAACAAATTTCTTAGGTGACATTTAGACAAAAAAATGATAAGACCACATACAACACAAAACAAAAAATGACTAAATATTCATACATAAAAGACAGTGCTTAATAGAGCAACAGTGTTAGAACATCAAACAGTGTAAAATGTTTAAAACAGTCATGTTTCTGCATGAAATACATCAACAAAATGTTTCACTTTAACGTAAGGCAGAAAAACATAACAAAAATGTATGACCACACTTGTTTGGAAAAAGAGAGAAAAAGAGACTGGTCGACGCGTTTCGAACCTCTCATCAATAAATTGGAGGTTCTCCTCGGGACCAAGCACTATTACTAAAGATCAGCCGATCTTGGGGATCACTTGAGGAAAGAATGTTTCTAAACCTTTTGACAGGCAGTCAATGACTCATAAAGTTATGTCATGGCGGGAGACTGTCTCAATCAATGCAGTCTTTTTCGCGTGTACGGCTGGGTTTAAAGATGCTCACAATAATTGATGCAGGTTGGGATGCTCTTATTGCACAAAGTTCCCTGGGAATAGCATCTCTCTCCGGTTCATTCACGCGTCGACCAGTCTCTTTTTCTCTCTTTTTCCAAACAAGTGTGGTCATACATTTTTGTTATGTTTTTCTGCCTTACGTTAAAGTGAAACATTTTGTTGATGTATTTCATGCAGAAACATGACTGTTTTAAACATTTTACACTGTTTGATGTTCTAACACTGTTGCTCTATTAAGCACTGTCTTTTATGTATGAATATTTAGTCATTTTTTGTTTTGTGTTGTATGTGGTCTTATCATTTTTTGTCTAAATGTCACCTAAGAAATTTGTTTCATGAATGTTTTGTTATTTGTTTGGTTGTAGAATTATTCGTGTGATGAAATGTATTTTGCGTGTATTATTGAAACTGTGAGCCACATTTAAATGATAAAAGATGTGTTTGCTCTGATGTAAATCAAATTAAAATTTTCTTGACACAGCATCTACCCGGGTGCCTTCGATTTGCCTCTGCGCACTTTTGGGCATTCATTGTTCAATAAGAATTTATCAGTATTGGCAATTTGTTTGTTTATTGCTTAGTTGGCTCAGCCTTACTGATTAGAGCCTTACCCTTCTTTGTTACAGTTATCTGTCAACCACGGCAGCTTAATGTATTCAAGATAATGCAATATATCGTCATCTCCAGGGGCAACCTTAGAGCTGTATAGCTCATGATAGTATCTGCGAAACCGACTGTTAATATCAACCTGCTCTGTAAGGATAGCGCCCTCCTCGTCCAACAGCTCAGCAATGGCACCAGTCTCGAACCTGCGGCGGGCCAGTGCCGCTAGCACCAAGCCCGGCCTGTCGGCCTCCCCATAGATTCTAGCTGTGGCGTATTTTCCCATATATTTGATTTCGCTATCTGCCTCTTTATGGTATTCATCAAGGGTGGTTTTTAGTAGCTCCTGTATCTGCAGGTCGTTCCCAACGGCCACCTCAGCCTCTAGTTTAGCCAGTCAGGATTCCAATAGAGCAAGTCTGCCTCTTATAGAACGAAGTACCCCAGCGTGCTTATTAATAGCAACGCCACGTATGAAGACTTTAAACTTCTCTCAAACCGTGGCAAAGGAGTCGACTGAGTCAACATTAAAAGTAAAAAAATTCTGTGATAGCGTCAGTGAGCTCGGATTTAAAAACTGTAGCGAGAACGGTGGAAATCTCCACAAAAAGGGAGGAGGGCCCCGCGAGGGCACATTAACCGCTAGTAATATGGGTGAGTGGTCTGAGAAAGACAGGGCCAGTACTGAGCAGTCCTGTATCTTTGTCATTAGCGACTGCAAGATGAACCAGTAATCTATGCGAGTGTGAATATCATGGTACGCCGAGTAGTGTGTGAACCCACCCTTAGGGCAAGACCTAGCTTTCCATACATCGACCAATTGCATTTGCAGAGCTATATCAGCAATAGCTTTGGTGGCCGCAGACAGAGGTCTGGGAGGGCCTTTCGAGCGATCAAGCGCTGGATCTAAAACTCAATTAAAATCACCACCCCAAAACAGCGGCAATGAGTTGCGGTCCCTGAGGAGTGCAAATATGGACTGGTAGAACTGTGGGTCATCATAATTTGGACCGTAGGAGTTAACAATGAGGAAATTCAGCTCTCTACCATAACACCTGGAAATGACGTATCTGCCAGCCTGGTCGGTCTCACAGCGCTCTAGTTAAAGCCCCGATTTAGGATTTACCCATGTCAACACACCTCTGGAATGCGAAGTAAAACACGCAGCATGGAATGGGCCTGTTAACCTGCTACCTGTGAGCAACGCACATCCAGGGAGCAGGTGAGTCTCTTGAAGCAACGCAATGTCAACTGCCTTCCTTTTCAGGTACGCTAATATTTTGCGCACCTTCCTATGGTCGTTGAGGCCCCTAACATTCCATGTCATGAGGCTCAAGCGCCTATTATGTCCCAGTCCTGTGTGGTGCCCTGGCATGTAGGGAGTTCTTGCAAGTAGTGTTGCTCGCCTGCGGTACCTCATATGCAGCCCTGCTCTCCATGGACACAGTAATACATGTGATCTTCAATAGAATGAATAAAAGAAAACCCCTGACCCCTCCCCGCACCCACGCCTTGCACTCCCCAACAAGGCAGAGGCGAACATCAGCCCTCCCCATCCCAAAAGAAACAGTGTGATGCTTAGAAAATATAGCGAATATACAACAATAAACTCCTGTAAATGCAAAGAAAGACATCCTGTAACGCATTGGGGCGGATGTTACCCAGCAATACTATGCTAGCCCACCACCCCGCCCCGCCACCAAATAGCAATTTTAAAGCTTCAATTGTAAGAGAATAGTCTGTTAGGAGACATAAACAGTGCCTCAATTGTGTGACTCCCCATTACCAGAGCGTCAAGCATGCTCACCACCACTCTTCAGCCTAAGCAGAACAGAAATAATTTGCCAAAACAAAGTACCCTAGTAAGGATTACACTTAGTAAACCTCCCAATGCAACAAAAACGCTCTCAGCTAAGGATCTGAGCGCCTCTCATGCTATAGTAACAGTTGAAAACACAGAAATAGGAGAGACACAGAAGGGTCCAGTCTCCCCGCCCTTTCATCAGTCATTGTCATCAAGGCCACCACTCGCACCATCTGCGTGACTGTTTTCATTTTGACCCTTCCCACGTTTGCCCAGCTTATCCCAGTCCTTGAGAGCCTTTTGTAGAGATTGTGGGTCTGAAAATATCTTGGCTTTCCCGTCGAATATCACTCTGAGTCTTGCCGGGTATAACATTGCGTATTCAATGTTCTGGTCTCGCAGTTTGCGTTTCAGGGGTGCAAATTGTCTCCTGGCATCCTGAACCTTAAAAGTGAAGTCCGGGAACAAAGAGAGAGAGGACCCCATATACTGCAAATTGCCCAGTTCTCTTGCCCTTTGTAGCGCGGCATCTTAGGGCCCAGCGAGCGATGCGCCCTCTCCACAACAAACATGGGGGAGAAAATATCAGCACCCAGCAAGGTTGTGAGCAATTTTTCGACAAAGGTCTCCATGTTGCCCGTCGCGGTAGACTCAGACAGGCCCATAATGCGCAGATTACTGCACCTTGATCTGGCTTCCAAATCTTCAGCTCTGTCCTGCACGGCAACCAGGGCTCTCTCCATACGTTTCTGGGCATTGTTAGTCAGTTTGGGCCTCCTCAGCCTCCCTGATTCGACGTTCTGCCATATCCAAACGTTCTGTATGTTTATCCACACGCTCAGACATTCTGTCCATTCTATAGGCCAATGTATCAATTTTAGCATCAATCGCCGATAAACCCTGCTGCATGGACGCTATTATCGTTTTGATGTCGCCAATGGGATCCTCCACTGGGTTTTCAGGCTCCGACATCGTGGATTCCGCAGCGTCCTCGCAGCGTCTGGATTTCCGCTGCTCAAAATTGAGCTTTGGCTGCGTCTTATCCGGCTTGCCCATCTCAGCCCTACCAGCCCTTAGGCCGACCCACGCCCGTGCCCCAAATTTAGCAAGCAGTCCTTTCTGACACAGTGAGCGTGCCCAGCGCCCCAAGCGTGCTCCAAGAAAGAACGAGGGCGTGCCAGGCCAAGTCTCTGTAGGATCTGCCTGCGATGGTATGGGAATGCCAGCAGCCCTAGGTTTCTGTTCTGTAGGATCACCACATCATCGCCGCGAAGCAGGAGGGGCCGCCGAGCAGCGCGGGCGGTGCAGAGCAGGCCGAGGTAGGAGTAGCACGCCCAAGCAGCAGCAACGGGGTGAGTACCATGCGCTGGGGGTGCAAAAGGGGAAACAGTGCTTGGTAGCAAGGATCAGGATCCCTTGTGCGTATGCCCCGTGGCCGAATCGGCAAGACACCGAGGGCACAGGCGGCGCAGTCACTAACAGGCCGGTGTCCAATTCACAGGCGGATGGGCATCAGAGCTCACCTCTCGTCTCCAGGTCTCCGATCGTGTGCAAACTCCCAGCGCACCCCTCCGTTGCAATCCACACCGGCAGATAGATTCCGGCAGGCAGACGCGCCGAGCAGAGCTGGGCCCCGCTTTCAGCCAACCCTGCACGATGTTCGCGCCGGTGCGATCACACAGGAGACGCTACTCGCGTCGGCCACGTCACTGGGCCGCGCACCGGTGATCGGAGTTCCGGATCGTAGCGCAGGATCTAGCGAGTCAATATTCCTTCCAGTTGCTGCACCAGAGACACCAAGCAGTGGGCTTCGCCCGCCCAGCACTCCTGTCAGGAAGTATAGTCTTCGAAGCTGCTAATTCTTGCCGGATAGTATCGGTGGCCGGCGGAGCTCAATCACGGAGCGGCCAACTTTAGGCCAGGCAATCTCCGCCCCCGCCCCCCCCTCAAATGTACTCGTTATAGACCTGCGAAACATGTGTGAAGTGTTAAGATCTGATGACACTTCCTGTGAGGTCATGGTTGAGATGTCACTTCCTGTGATGCTGTAATGTCACGCACCATGATGTTACTTGCATACTGCCTAACTTGGTTAGACCCCCCACTTCTTTTTTAGGACTTGTGCCCTGTGCACAGCATTCAATACATTTGATATGGTTATATTTTACGAAAAAGTACTTTCTGGCTGACAGATGATGTTTCTATTTTATGAAAAATACATTCTGGCTGGCAGAGAGGGCTCCATTGTGCCTCTTGGAGTCGTGCCTGCTTCTGCTGTCTTTGTGACCGGGCCCAGGTGGGAAGGCTGTGACCAGAGGCGCTTACGCATCAGTTGTTTGTCAGGGTTCACCGCCTGGCACAAGGCGGATAGTGTGATAGACTGGGCCGGGCCTAATTAGACCCTGCACTGTTAATCCCAGAGTGATGCTGGTCCTCTCCAACCCCTCGCAGTCTGGGGGATTTCATTTGAACATTGTTAGAGAGTTACGCTGCAAATCTGCGTAAGGCTACACAAAGGCTCAGTGCGCTTAGAAGCTCCTCGGCAGTAGGGCTGCACCTGTCCTGCACTGGTAGACATATCTAGGTTGGGCCAGCCATGTTGTCCATCTGAGAACCGGTACTCTCCCTGCCTAAAGGGAACTTCCGCTACTGCGAAGTGGAAAATCTGGAAGTGCCGGCCCTTAGTATGTGTGAGTACTGGCCCATTTAATCAGTGAGGCCCGGGAGGAACATGGGGTGAAAGCACCTGCAGAGTGTACCCTAGAAGTGTGCCAGACGAGACTGAACAAAGTACACAGTGTGTGTGCTCCCTTGGGTAAGGTACTGTTATGTTGATTTGTATGGCGCACTAATCACCCGAGAGGGTATCCAGGCACTTGGGCAAGGTGTGTAGGTGTGTGTTCCCAAGGGGCTTATATGTAGAGTCAGGTCTTCAGCTTATTGCGGAACTCAAGGAGTGAGGAGGAGGCTCTGATGTGTTGTGGGAGGCCGTCGTTCCTGTGTATACTATAAAGCGCTGATAGCACTGAAGCTGAATCCAAAGCACATAACCAATGGCCGGTAAAAAACACGATTAATGAACAGAAAGGGTTGATGAAGGAAGATCCTTAGTTCGTTTCCACAGCCCTGTACTTGGGGGCGCGCTCCACTACTGGGGACTGTGCAGACTTGTGGGACCTCTTGCGGACTAGGTGGCCCTGGTCACTTATTTTTGGCCGGGTAGGTGCAGGCCCTGGTTGAGGCTTTGGATTGAGCGCCACTCTCTGTCGTAAGCCTTTCCCTGAGTTACACTTCTCTGGTTTGGGAAAGACGCCCATGTATCCTTTAAATCCAGGTTCTTTCAAAGTCTTTTTACTCTGTTTATTCGGGTCTATCAAGTCAATCAGTTGTCACTCAGTCGCAGTCTCTTTTCCACTTCAAGTGACCCCACCCCCCCATCCATTCACATCACAGAGCCGGTCAGACTCAACTGGCCTCAGACTAAATTAACACTTATTCAAATTAACATTTATTAACACTTATTCACTCTGCAATGTAGACCAAGTGGTAAAAATGACCCTATCACCCACACTGTACCGAATTACGTGCTGGCAAACACATTTCTTTCCCTGTATATTTCAAAAGCCATATGCATCTATTATACATATTCAATTTACAAGACTGCGCACCAACAAAGAAAAGAAAATGTTTATACAGAAACCCACCTTTATTGTAGCGACAGTCAATAATTAGCATGAAAATATTTTGACGCATCTTTCCACACCCAGGGGTTCCACAAAAGGTTCAATCAACAACATTACGCATTTTGTCAAGACTAGATTATGCTAAAGGCCTATACTACGGCACCTCACTATCAATACTGAGAAAGCTGCAAAGAATTCAGAACCATGCAGCAAGGCTGCTTTTACATTCAAAGATACGAAGTTGTATCACCCTGGATCTCAAAGTGCTCCACTGGCTAGCAATCGCAAGAAGTTCTTCGCTAAAACGTATGTGCATCACAAGGCGAAGAAAAAATCAAATACTTTCAACCTAGGGGCTTAGGCTCCAAGGTAACACCCCGGCTAATAATTCCAGCAAAAAAACATTGGCGCCGCTAGTTTCTCCGCACCGGCTGCCGAACTCGAACTCACGCAGGTAAAAATGAGGGCCACTGAGAATCACCTGAGGCTCAGAAGAATGGTTAAGAGTTGGCCTTCCTAACATCTTCACTAGATATCATACCACCAATTTTTATGGAATCTTCTCCCCAGCCAACGTAAGTCCCTGAAAACTACCTGGACCTCAGACGTAAGTCAAAGCGGCTGTTTCTCCAACATGGAAAACTGGGAGGGATCTCAAGACCTCCGTTGAAAGACGAGATTCACTGCAAAGACTAACATCTGGATTACGCAACAGACAGCAAATACAAAAACAAGTAGCTTACATAATGAGAGAGGCCCCAACACCTCATGAAAGTCAGACGAGGGCGCACATCAACCCTCAACGCTGACAAACCACCTTCGACTTCGTGTGAAGAAATCACCAGCTACCTCTTTACTCCCTTCCTCCCCCCACATGCTCTTTACCTTAGATTACTTCCCCTCTAATGCCCTCTACCCCTTACGGTCAACATACCTGCTCCAATCCTATATATTATCTTTTGTTAAAGGGGTTCGTTTGACTCTATGTATGTTGCCCCTTTGATCATAACCAATCTAATCTCAGCTAAATCATCTAATTCATCTGTACATCTCCCAAATCGTCTGTGCTAATTTTGAAAATTAGCTTCACAATGTAATAATATACTCTCACTTATCGCCTAACTTTATTGTGCAACCCCTAACTTTAATAGAATTCTAATCTAGCCCCTCTTCACAAAGAACCATAGCCTCAGCACAACAGGTCCAGACTCCAGTACTAAAATCAACAAACTTTTGCCACTTGAATAATAAAATTATATTAGGGATCTCGTCTGAATAGCACATTCCTTCCCTTTGCTCAAATCTATATAATAAGTCACTGTCCTAACGTCGAACACTGGGTCTCCATAGAAACGTATTACTAGCTGTAAAAGTGCTTCCGCGCCTTGTCAGGGATAGTAAGCGCTATATAATTGGAATTACAATACAACACAATACAATTTGTTTGGCAAATGGAGGTGTACCGCTGCTCTGCTTGAATGAATCCAATGCTGGTTTGTGGAAACGTCTTATTCTGAAACTGTAATACCGTCACTCACTGTTCTTCTCTGTATTTACCCCTCTTTATTATTCTTTACCAGGGGTTGTGACCAGGGGTTCACCCGACAGTGGGTACAATTTCTACACTATGACTTATAAAGTTCTGTCCAGCCGAGATGGAAAAACCTGGAAAGTGTATAAGCCGAGCAGTGGTACTGAGGAGAAGGTAAGCTGGAACCGACAGGGCATTGAGTGATCCGGAAATAAACCAGGTTTTTTGTAAAGACAGATGCATTCTGGGAAATCTAGGTGGATGGTGATAAAATTGACTTTATACCCTATTTGTACAAAGGCAGATGCATTATGTGCAAGAAAAATATTCATTCTGGTAAAGGGGATTGTCATTTTATCCAATTCCTACTGAGGCAGTTGCATGCTGGGTAAATCAAGGTAATGGTGAGATAATTGGACAATTAATCCAGTTTAAATGGAGGAACGTGCATTGTAGGCAATTCAATAAGATGGTGGGAAACTGAAAGCTTTATTCTCGTTGTAAAGTGGTAGGTGCATTCTGGGTACTTCAAGATGGTTGTATGATAAGCGTCTGTAGCCCCAGTTTTACTGAAGCAGGCTCACTCTGGGTCCGTCAAGGGTATGGTTTGAAAATTGCTGGTTATTCCTTTTGTATATATAGAGGGCGTCCTGGATAGGGCAAATGGGTGATGGGAAAGGATCTACTTATCTCACATCTACAAATACCAGTGAATTGTGGGAAAGGCAAAGTGATAGTCAGATAAAGTTGAATTCATGCCTGAGGGGGGAGTACTGGATAATCGGGGATTTTTCAACAGGCTGGGGGCTCTCAATAGCTGTAGGCATCAAGAAAGGATCAGGCTGAGTCCCCAGATGCAACATAATCTTTGTCCAAAAGGGTGTTTTAGAATTGCTTGTATTGTTATAATAATTTGCTACCATTGATAAAGCGGCGCAATTGGATTCCCCAGAATGTGCCACAGTCGTGGGTCGGTCTGAAAAGTCGCCATAGCCAAACCTCTAATGCCCTCCTCTGTATGCCCACTCCACTTGCAGGTCTTTGAGGGAAACACGGACAGCCAACAAGCCACTTCAAACAACTTTATCCCTCCAATTGTGAGCCGTTACCTACGGATTGCCCCCCAAAGCTGGAACATTCGAGCTGCCCTTAAGGTGAAGATGTTGGGTTGCATGGCGACTCGTACGCGCAGTACCCGTCCTAACGGTGAGAGTCCATGGTAGATCGAGCTTATTCTTCTGACATAGGGGGAGAAAGAGTAAGGCTTAAATTTCATATTGTTTCCCTGGTATGAAGCAGAATCTCCCATAACTTCCTGGAGTTTCATTGGGCACCCAGAAGCTTCCTAAGCTCCTACAGCCGCACTGAAAATTGCCTGAATTGGAACAAAATAAAGGGCAACTTTTCAGACTTTAAGTGGGGTGGGTCCTCCCAATGATCAGTGCCAGCAGTATTAAACCAGAACTGGTAAAGCCAATAGTTCTATCCTTTGGGGCCTATGGGCTTTTCCAATACCTTTTTCACGATACTGTATAGCATTAGCAAGATGCTCTGAGCACGGGCAAAAATAAAACAAAAAAATGTTAAAAGGTGTGATTGCGCAGCCGCAGTAGCTGCGTCATTTTGTAGGTGCGTGCATGGGTTGTGACGTGTATCCTTGCATGTATCATTATGTATGCACACTTACAAAATGACGTGGGCGACTTTTTTTAAATCTGCTAATACAAGGTGAATCGGTAAATTTAAAAAGAAATGATAAAAACCGCAAAAGATCTGTTCTTTTTAAGGTGCAGGAGCCAATAGCAATTTTCTGCCTGGTCGCCCCACCACTTCCCTAAAAACTAAATAAAATTGGGGAAATAAACAGCGGGTGTGGCGCAGTGGAGCAAGAGATTGGGGAAAGCAACAAGTAGTGGGCAAGGGAGGAGAAAATCAAGCACATAAGGAAGAGCATTACAAGTGCGGGGGAGAAGCCATGCAACATGTATGTTGTTCGCACACAATGTAAACTGAGTGGCATGGATGAAATCATGGTGTGAATGTTTGTTCCTGACAGGGCACAATTAAGAACCCTAGAGATGAGGGTGAAGTCAGTACGAGCTGTGTCACTGGATCATCACACGTGTTCAGACTGTGCTCATCCAAATCTTGGCCTCTCTGCATTTGGGCACGAGCAAATTTCACATACATGTCATTTGTAATTACTATTCTGTGGGGAAGTGTACAAAGGAGTAGAGGTGGGCGAGCCAACAAATTAATAGGGGGAGCCTGTTGCAGGGATTCTGTTTGGAAACAGAACTGTGCCTGGGATCACAGGACATCAGAATGTAGGGACTGAGTCACCATACCACATCAGTACCTAAGGGCTGAAATCCGACTAGCACACAGTGCCCCACTTGCCCTCCTAACCTTCCTAGAGTAACAGGTGAATTGGCAACCTAGAACACAACACTCTAAACAGATCATCACCTTTTGCTTCTCACTCATGCATGTTCATAATAAACAAAAGAAAGACACAATGAAAGTTTATAATATTTATTGAAACTATTGTGCTCTATTTTGAAGCAACTATGCTGAGATTAGAAAACATACAACTGAGTAAACTGTATACAAGGAAAAGCCCTATCATGGTGAATGATATATTTGTCTAAGCCTTCCCTCACTACGTGATCACAGGAATATATCAATGATCTTTGAGATTACAACCGGACCTCATACCTCATATTTTGTAGTTAGGTGGTCCGCATTGTAAGTGTAAAGTCAGTTTACACAAAGTTGGGTGCCCGTTCCATGACCTGTCCCTCTGCAAGAATCTTCCTCTCTATTTTCCATAAGGCAAATCTCAGTTTATATGATAAAAAGTGCCGTTTTGGAAAACAGCAGCTGTGCCTTTGTGTTGTGCCTAAACTTTAGAAGATGTTGCTGACCAGTTATAGCAAAACAGGGCACCATGTTGTTCAACCTTGTGCGAAAGGTCAGAATGAATCCCAAGAAGAAGAACTGAATAATAACATGTACAGCGTATTTCTAAAATAATATCATGGCACAAAATAAACATTTTATGTGTGGCTCTGGAAAGCAAAAGCGGCATAAAACTTGCAGTTAGGCTAAAATAAGGGAGCACCAAGTAGGCCCTAAAGGGAACTTACTACAAGTCGAGCCAAGGGGGTGGCTCAGATCTTAGAGCCTGTGCCCAAGCCGAGCCCTGAAAATATTTGCTATGTAAATCATGCAACAGACATCACTTAAAATATTATAAAATCTCTTCAAAACTGAAAAAAGTGTATTCCTTTAACTAGTAGAAGTGTTGACATTAATATGGCACATTATAGAACTGCAAAGAGAAGTACATATTAAAAGTGATAGTTTTATAAAACTGGTAGTCTGAACTCACATTTTTGAAAATACTTTCATGTGCAATAATGAAGAAAAAAGAGTTTTGGTGAAATATAATATTTTCCTAAGATCTCTCAATTTAAGTGGGGAAGCCGTGGTTTATCCAGATTTTCTGGTTTCACTTTGTACAATCAGCCAGTAAGTGGGTATTTGTCTTTCTTTATGTTAAGGCTTTGTTTTTACCTCTTATTGCAGTTTTTAAATATAGCGCAAACTCGACCAGAAGGTTGAGTGTTTACAAGAATGGCAGGTTTTTTTTGCTCGCATAGTGAAATTTTGGCTGATCGCTGCACTTTAGGCAGGAAAAAAAAGCCCAGTTTTCTTTTAGAAGGACCGTGAGCGGCCTGACAATGTATTATACGTAATGCTAACTGCATTAGGTTAAATACGTTGCCCAGACTCCTGATTTCAAAGCAACTTCCGTAGCAGGGAAGTCAGTGTGCTTTGCCAAACACAGGCTTCCCTGCTGAGAAAGTTGATCTGAAGACCTCTGTCTGGGGTAGCCAGTGCAATTAACTAAATGTAATTACCATTAACGTAATTGCATTTCCGCTCCCTGACAGTGCTCCTCAGCAGAAGAATTTCTTGTGCCATGTTTTCCTCTTCGCACAGAATGAAGAATACTTGTTCAGCAGGGTGTTTCGCCAGCATTCCTCCCTTTTTTAGGTCGAACCCCATCCAACAGCGAAGCTGTCTTGTTCACTAAAGACATCTTGGGAACATTCAGAAAGATTCCCTGGGAATGCATGCCGCCCATTGCTTACCATTGGTTTTGTGGTTTGTAACTCATATTTGCTTGGTTTCTATTTGCTGACTTTATTTGTTTTTGGCAGCCCAGCTTGAGTGTTTCCCTCCCATGGACCATCCCTTGTTTACTGTATCCTTCAGAGTACTCGATTTCTGTAAACAGGCCTTTAAATCTTGTTATTATCTTGTCACATTTGCGGTGCATTCAAATACAGAGGTCAAATGTCAGGCACTGTCTTCGGGGGGGGGGGAGGGGGAAGCTTGGTGTTTACCTTTCTTTCTCTGACTTCAGAGTGAGAGGATTGATGTGACAGTCATGGTGGCTGCTGGGTATGTTCTGGAGGAAGGCTTTAGGATGTTGTTTTTTCTAGCACACAACAAAATTTAAATGTCTGGAAATTAACTGTGCAGATATTTCAGAATATCTCAAACGGGAAGCTCAAATGCAGCACATTTTTTTTTGATAATTCTAAAGTGTGGTGGAAACAAATATCTTAATATGATCAAAACAAATCAATACACTAGCTGATGACATTTCCACACATTATCATTTGTGCGCTGTGTACTTTTATCAGTAAAACTGTATGTATCTGCAAATTTAATGGTAATTTCAATTGAAGATATGTTGTCTGTAATGGCAGTGTGCTACCATGCCATGCATACTGCACTTTACACCACTGCACTCGACTCTAACCACTCCATTCTACGCTACTCCACTCCTCTCTATTGTGCACCACTCTACTTTATGCCAATGCACTCTATGCCACTCTACTCTGCACCACTGCACTTTTCGCCACTGCAATCTAAGCCCCTGCCCTCTACTCTGTACCACTCCACTCTATGCCAGTGCACTCTACACAAGTCCACTCTACACCAGTCCACTCTACCACACTCTAATCTACACTGCACTCTGCACCACTGCACTCTACTCTACATCGCTGCACTCTATGCCACAGCACTCTACCCTCTACTGTGCACCACGCCACCTCACTCTACTCTGAAACAATCTTCTCTACACCCTGCACTGTACTCCACTCTATCAATCAGTCAATCAATTAGGATTTATAAAGCGTGTTGCTAATCACCTAATCGGGGAGCCAGGTGCTTGCAGGTCCCGGAGGCTTATTTGAATATCCAGGTCTTGAGGGCCACTCGGAATACCGGAAGTGAGTTGATGGTCTGGAGCTGCAGCGGGATGCTGTTCCAGGTCTTTGCTGCGATGTGGGAGAAGGAGCGTCCTCTACTTCTGCTTCAGTAGATGCAAGGAGTATGGGCTAGGGAGAGAGGCAGAGCGTAGTCTTCTCGACAATTGGTGGAAGTTCAGGCGGTGGTTAATGTAGGCAGGTCCTTGGTTGTGTAGAGCCTTGTGTGCGTGGGTCAGCAGCTTGAATTGGCATCTTTTCTGTATGGGGAGCCAGTGGAGTTTCCTGAGGTGGGGTGGGGTGTGATGTGGGTTCGTCGGGGAAGGTTGAGGAGGAGTCTGGCTGTGGCGTTCTGTATGGTCTGAAGTCTCTGTAGGAGGTGTGTGGCGATTCCAACTTAGAGGGCATTGATGTAGTCCCGTCGGCTGATGATGAGGGCTTGTGTCATGGTGCGTCTCATGTGTAGGGGTAGCCACTTGAAGATCTTACGTAGCATGAGCAAAGTGAGGAAGCAGGCAGAGGAGATGGCGTTGATCTGTGATTTCATGGTGAACTTGCTGTCAATGATGATTCTGAGGTTTCTGGCGTGATTGGAGTGAGTGAGTGCTGGTCCTAGGTCTGATGGCCACCAGAAGTCGTTCCATGTGTTACTGCTGGTGCCAAAGATCAGTACTTCCTTCTTATCTGTATTCAGCTGCAGGCAGTTGTGCATCCAGTCGGCGATGTTTTTCATTCATCTATGTAAGTTGGTTCTGGTGGTGATGGGGTCATTGGTGAGTGAAAGGATGAGTTGGGTGTCGTCTGAGTAGGAAATTATGTTGAGACCATGGGATCTGAGGATGTAGGCCAGCGAGGTCATTTATGCATTGAAGAGCGTGGGACTGAGGGATGGATGAGCCCTGGGGACACCGCAGGTTATCTCCTTGGGTTCAGAGGTGAAAGGATGGAGGTGGATCCTGTGGGTTCTTCTGGTGAGGAAGAAGGTGATCCATCTGAGCGCGTCCCCTTGAATGCCGATGTGGTGGAGTCTTTCGATCAGTGTGTGGTGGGATGCGGTGTCGAAAGCTGCTGAGGTCAAGGAGGATCAAAGCTGCTGTTTCTCCTCCGTCAAGGAGGGTTCGGATGTTGTTGGTGGCTGCAATCAGAGTGGTTTCGGTGCTATGATTGCTACGGAAGCCGGATTGGGAGATGTTGAGTAGCTGGCTCTGCTCCAGGTGTGTCATGAGTTGTTGATCTTTTCTAGTACCTTCCCTGGGAATGGGAGCAGAGACATTGGCCGGTAGTTTTTGAGTTCGCTGGGGTCAGCAGAAGGTTTTTTGAGTTGTGGTGTGACTTTGGCAAGTTTCCAGGCATCAGGAAATGTTGCGGTGATGATAGTGGTGTTAAGTAGGGTGATGGGTTCCTGGCCGATCCTTTGGTTTCTGAGGGTGCTGGCATTGGTCTGTGGGAGCTCCCGAGTCGATGGATTTCATGGTGGAGGTGGTGTCCTGGGTGGAAAAGGTGGTCAGTGTATGGTTCGTGTCGGTTACGGTGGTGGCGTATCTGTAGATGAAATCCATTGGGGTTGGTTGGGGTTAGCCATTTTTGTATATGGTTGCAATCTTGTCGTGGAAGAAGTGGGCGAGGTTGTCACACAGCTCCTGTGAGGGTGTGTTGTTTGTTTTGACTGGCAGCTGGGTTGGAGAATTCCTTAACGATGTTGAAAAGTTCCTTGGTGTTGTAGGCGCTGGTTTCAATGCATGCGGCAATGGCTGTCTTTTTTGTTGCCCTCAGCAGGCAGTAGTAGAGGTTGAGGGAGGTCTTTCTGGTGCACCATTTCCTATCCAACTGCTTGCTGTTTCGTTTCGCTGTTCTGAGTTCTTGGATGTACCAGCTGGCCTTTTCGGAGGATTTTCTCTGGATGTTGCTCTTGATGGGGACGATGCTGCCTGCGCAATTGGTGATCTAGGTATTGAAGTTTTTACTCCCTGCTTGAGGTTGGTGGTGGTAGCAGGGTTGGAGGTGTTGAGGGCGTTCGCCCAGCTGGTCTCTGAGATTTTGTTCCACCTACAGTGAGGGGCATTGGTCATCTTGGGGGTGGTGGTGCAGGGACTGGAGATGCTGAAATGGACAATGGAGTGATCGGTCCATGTGATTTCTGTGGCATGGCTGTATTTGATGCAGTTGCTAGAGGTGAAAATTGGGTCCAGCGTGTGTCCTGGGTTGTGTGTAGTGTCATGGACGATCTGGGTCAATCCGAGGCTGCTCATACTGTTGAGGAGGTGTGTGATGTTTTTGTCGTTGGGGTCGTCCATGTGGAAATTTAGGTCACCGAGGAAGAGGTTGTTCTTGGAGTCTAAGGCTAGGGGCGCAATGAAGTTTGTGATGGTGTTGCAGAAGCTGGAGTGCGGGCCTGGGGGGCGGTATGCAAGGGTGCCTCTGGTGGTTGTCTTGGAATCAGTGTGGAGCTTGGAGTTGAGATGTTTCATGGGGGTGGTGGTGTTGTCGGTGGTGGTGGTACACAGTATGGTCTCTTTGTGGATTATGGCTGTTCCTCCTCCTGGCTTGTTGGTGAGGCCCTAGTGAGTGATTTTATATCCGTGGGGGATCACTGTGGCAATGTCCGGGGTGGAGCCAGGTCTCAATGAGGAAGGCTATGTCTGGTGCGAGTATGGCGATGAGGTCCCATAATTCAGTGGAATGCTTGCATAGTGAGTGTGTGTTGAGAAGGGTGCATGCAAGTTGGTGTTTTTGTTCAGGTGGTGTGTGTACAGGGTGGGGCTGGTTGGTGGACTGGTGTGTGTTTAGTGGCAGTGGGTGCAGGTGAAAGGCCCTACCGTGGACCATGGGTCGGCACGGTGGCAGTGTTTGTTGTCGCGTACGGGGTCGAGGGTGTAGAGCTGGGCGATCGTGTATCTTCGGGGGTGGGAGGTCCAGGAGTTGTGGGCCTGGTCCAGGCACGGACAGGTTAGCCTTTGGCACGCCTTCGGTGCGCCAGCGGCACTTCCGCTGCGCAGTCGTGCTATGGCCTGCATTAGGTAGGTCCTGGGGTGGGCAGGGCTTTTGTTGATGGGAAGAACAGTGAGTGGGAAAATCTGGTTGGAAAAACCGCAGCAGGAAAAACAGGCCAGCTGCGATGTCACTGGATCAGTCTGGAACACGCAGGAACTGAAGGCCACACATAAGCTAGGTGTCCAGGTGCCTACTGATGTGGTCGCGCTGCGGCCTGCATTAAGTAGGTCCTGTGGTGGGTGGGGCTTCTGTTGGCAGAAAGAACGATGAGTGGGAACCCAGTTGGGAAAACCCCAGCGGGAAAACCTGGGCAGCTGCAATGTCACTGGATCAGTCTGGAACAAGCAGGAACTGGAGGCCACAGGCAAGTGGCAAACTCAGCGTCCAGGTGCCTACTCCTATGCCACTCCACTCTTCGCAACTGCAATCTACGTTGCACCACTCAGTGGAGTGGTGCAACGTAGATTGCTCTACTCTGCACCACTCTACTACACTATACCACTGCACTCTGTGCCACTCTGCTCTAACCACTGCACTTTATGCCAATGCATTCTACACCACTTTACTCAAAACCATGCACTTAACGTCATTGCACTCTACACCAATCTACTCTGCACCACTGCACTCTACGGCACTCTGTTCTACTGTGCACCACTGTACACTATGCCACTGCTCCCTACCCCACCCCACTCTACTCTTCACCACTCTATGCCACTTTACTATACACCGCTGTACTCTACGACACTCTACTCTGCAACAATGCATTCTCTGCCACTGAGCTCTAGGCCACTTTATTCTGCACCAGTGTACTCTATGCCACTGCACTCTATTCAGCACTACTCTACTGCACTCCACGCCAATGCACTGTACGCCACTGCACTCTATGCCAATCAACTCTGAGCCACTCTAATCTACTCCACCACTTCACTCTATGCCACTGGATTCTATGCCACTCTACTCTATGCCATTCCACTGTACCCTGCACCACTACACTCTATGCCACACTACTCTGCATCACTCCTCTCTACGTCACTGCACTCTACCCTGCACCACTTCACTCTACGACATTCTACTTTGCAACACTGCACTCTACACCACTCTACTCTATGCACTCTACTGCACTCTACGCCAATACACTAAGGGCCACTCTACTCTGCATCACTCCAGTCTACAACACTGCACTCTATGCAAATTCTCTCTAAGCCATTACCCTACACCACTCTATGCCACTTCACTCTACTCTGAAACAATCTACTGTACACCACTGCACTCTGCCACTCTACTCCACTCTGTGCCATGCCACTGAAATCTATGCTGCGCCACTGGACTGTGCACCACTCTGCTCTACTCTTCACCACTGTACTCGAAACCACTGCACTCATTGCCAATCTACTCTGCACCATTTTACTCTACAACACTCTTCTCCACTCTATGCCACTCCACTCTACAACATGGTCTGCGCAACTCCCTCTCCATCCCACTTTACTCCACTCTATTATACAAAACACTAATCTGTGCCACTCCACATTACGACACTATGCCACTCCACAACACTCTACTTCACTCCTGTTCCACTCTACAACTACCTACTCCGCTCTGTGACACTCTACTCAACTCCCTCTACGCCACTCTGTTACCTCACTACAATCTATGCCACTCTACTCTTTTCTATGCCACTCCACTGTACGACACTCCATGCCATTCTACAGCACTCTATGCTACGACACTCCATGCCATGGCACTCTCCTTTACACTACTAATGCTTAGCCATGAATAGCGGCCACGCTGGTGTACAACATGGCTTAAACACGTTGGCAAAGCTAATAGCTCCTGCATAGGCAAGACCTATCTGCTTTGCCAATGCTTGTTCAACTAGGGCAGAGGCAGGTGCATGCAGAAATGGCAGAATTTCCCCAGTTTTGCACCCACTTACCACTGTTTGAAAGAAAAAAAGTTTTTGCCCACCCCTAATGTTCACAGGGGGAGTGGAGTGTATGTCTGTGTCGGGAAGGTGTGAATGTGTGCTAGGGAGATGTTGGGAGATGGTGAAGTGTACGAAGTGAAACAAAATACATGCCAAAGGAGAGAGTGAAAAGACAGTGATGAAGAGGAAGGAAATTAAATGTGAGGCATACAGATGGAGGGGACAGAAAGAGAAATATGGGGAGAAAAAAGCAAAAGCGAGTAACACAGAGTGAGCGATTGCAAAGGAAAGTGACGAGAGAGAGCATGGGAATGATTGAAGCACTCAGAAGTACACACCCCCTTCCTCCAATCTTTGTAATGTTTGATTGACAGTCTCTAATTTTTTCGGAACTGAAACATTTTCATTTCTAATTATTCACAACAATGTCGTTTTTAATTTATCTGCTAGTGTATTATATTCAGTGCTAACCAGCATTGAAAAAAACGAAAGATCTAACTGGCAAATTTTGTTCTATATGTTTGGATGGACTAACAGAAAACAAAACAGACGCACACAGATACTAGTCAGATGGAACAATGGTAGCATCCTCAATTACATTGGCCACGCCCTTCTTAAAGGAGTGCTTTCCTAGCTATGTTTATTTGGCCATGCCTCTGGGAGAGACCAGGAAGTAGGAAGACTTTTAAAGACCTGGCTGGTGCTTCTTGGGTAATTAGTGACATAACTTGGCTAGAACTTCTATGCCTGGCGGGGCTTCAGCCATGGATTTCTGATCTATGCCACTGCTGATGCTCTGGTACCCCTTCTAGCCAATTCAAGCCTTCATGGCCAAAGATACCCAGTGAGTAGGCTAGATGGATGCTAAGGAACCAGGCAAGTGCTGGGGAGAGCTTGACATTCATCTTAAATTAAATAGAACTTGTAATTCCTAATAGCTGCTGTTTGTCAGTGGACCTTTGGAGGTATGCAATTATCTAAATGTCTCTTGGTGTTTGAGGCCTCCTCTTACGGGTGTCTGACTTCCGTTCCTTGTTTGTTTCTATGTCTACAGTGTATGTGGTCCCCAGAGAGATTTCCACTGTGAGCAGCGTCCTTCAAGAGCACTCCACTTTCCCCAGTGTTGAAATCCGCTTAGATGGAGCAGGTAATGTTGGAATAATATTGGGGCAAAGCCAGTACCGGCATCAGTTGTAAAACCTTTGGGTATCCAAGGAGCGCTGACCTGTGAAAGGTTTACGATGAACAGACGAGTAAGGAGATGCTAGAGAGAGGCCAGTGACACAAGGTGTGGGACAATGGGCGGCACAGACCATTCCTATTGATAATGTGATGCCCAGGGGTGGGTCGGTGCCAATGGTGGGACAGCGCAGGAGGTTAGACAATGCCAGTAGCAGAGCTGAGAGTCAAAGGGTTCTTAGGCTAAGCTTATGTAGACTGGTCTATATCAGCACCTGAAATGCCGAAAGGACTGTGGCAAAGTCCTGCATGTCGGGCACAGAGCTTCAGAGTTGCTGAGGTTCTTACCTGAATCAAGCCCAGGATTTTTATTCGTCTCTTGGTGTGTCCTTGTTCTTTTCATTTCACTATAACAGCGCTACAAGTACCAGAATTCAGAGCTATAACTGGGAATGTATTAGCTCCTCACGCATGGATCTGGCAAACGTGAGTGCTAACATGACCGGCCCGCCCCTGTCTTACCTGTTTTGTAGTCTGATTGTCAGTAGCCTGCTCTCTGTGTGATGCCTCTTATTCAGGGGGTAAACAGTAATGTGTTTGTGTTAAGGGTGTGTCTTCTCTCTGCAGATCCGACTCTTCTGCTTATACTGATAATTGTCGGACTTGTACTGATAACATCTGGCCTCATCCTGTTTGGATTCCTCTGCTACAGGAAGAGGTGAGTCCAGTGCCATCCCAGTGCCTTTAATGCATGCAAGGCCCAGGCTCATCCAACCGATCAGTTTCGTGCATTTTGCTGAACCGTACTGTCTTCTTAGTCTCCAGCTCTGCCTTTGCTCCAGGAGCTGCATTATTACCTCTGATTCCACTTGTCTCGATGAAGTTCTTTGATAGGAATAGCCCCAGGGCAGTCCCTCGGCTGGTAGAACATTCTGGGTCTCGCTTGGAGCACATCACCCCCCAGTGTAGTGACCTGACTTGTACTGACTGCCTAGGACTACCCGGATACTGTTCACTATAGCAGCGAACTCTTCACGGCCCTGCTGTCCAATGCTCCTCACTCTGTATCAGTGCTTAATTTGAGCCGGTGTTTCCGGTGCTCTACACCGCCACTAAATTGTCAACACCTGGACTTATGACCGTCTGTCACATGGTGGCGCTGTATATCTAATTTAGAGATGAGGACAGCAACAGTTGTTTATTGTTCAATATACGGTAAAATGACTAATACCTGCCGCCCAAGTCTGAATATTCTCATGTGTAGGCAGTGGCGGCTGGTGACATTTGTAAGTGGTGAGGCGGAAAATGAATTTCATAGAGCACCGTAGCGAGCGTAGCGAGCGAGCCCGAACAACCAAAGGGGGGTGACATGGGTGCGTGCTTGTTGTACACTGCTATAACAGAAGAGCATTGCAAAAACGTTATTGTGTTGCATATGAGTTATCGAATTGCTCATGTTAACGTTGCTCTGCGCTCTCTAAAGTGCACAATCAAAGCGCCGGCCATTAATATACTCTTTTCCAGTGTCTCGTCTACTACATGGAACATGTAAACATCTGACTTTCCATGTGGTGGGAGCTTTTATTCAGCCTGTTTTTACTTCCAAATTTTGTTTTTAAAATTGCCTAAATTGTAAGTGCTTTTATATTTTATATAAGTTTGGCTTGCTTTGGGCCTCCAAATAGCATGAGTGCCTTTATTTTAAGATGATTTTAAGCAATTTTACTAAGCACAATTTTTAGCATTTTCTTTTGCTAATGTGTGAGTGCCTTGCTTTTAGTAGCTTTGCACCAACATATGTATGAGGAGTGGGTGTCATGTGCCCAAGTTGAACCCGGTAGGAATTAGTATCATTCTTCCATATACACAAATCCTTTTTCTAAAAGTTGCCTGCTCTTTGCCACATTAATGTTTGACACACATTTTGCATTCGTGACGCTTGGATTGGTTTTACAGAAACGCCGAACTTGCTGACAGAACACTTTGTGAGAATCCTATCACACTGCCTAGGCCCTAGTGTTGGGTGCGTCCCCCTGGGCACATATTTTATACAAGAATCACTCTGGTTCAATAAATATTGAAAACGCCTCTCTGTTTATTCTTTGTATAGTTCTCTGAGCGGAAGAGCGTACGAGTGACTAAGCGAAAGTTTGAAGTCTGTCACCATGGTTCCTGAGGTAATAGAGGTGTCATGTTCAGTGGTTGCCAGAACTGTTCGCTCCCTGTCTAGGTTAGGGGCTAACAGTGGCACTCCGAGCTAGCTGGTCCAAGGGACAACATATGCTACGGGGTACATGGAATCATTCTGGCACCATCCTAAGTTTGTGTCATCCACAAACGCGCAGTTCCTACTGATTGGTGGAAACAACACAACACCACAAATTGACAATTGTGAATTACGTTTGAGACACCAAAAATCATTATCATGCTAGTCACCATGAAACCTTCGGGACTCAACACAGATGAAGATTATGCTACAGCCTCCAAAATTAATGTATATCCACTTAGTTGTTATTGCATATAGTCGAAATGATACTTTTCTATGTTTTAGGAATATTAAACATTACTTAGACTCTCTCTACTACCATAATATTGGTATTTAAAAGATACTAATTTAAGTGGCTCTTACCATTCTTTACAAATAAAATTTCTCTGATATTTGTAGCAAATAACTGCATATTTCTCAAATGTATTTGTTCAAGTATTTATATTGTGGTTAAATAATTTAGAGAAACTGAACTGATAAATGAACAAAGACACATTTATTACTCAACAGGAGAGCAAAACTGACATGAGAAAAACACTTTTTACTGCCTCAGAGTGTGTATTACATTTCACACATGGAAACAACTCTCCCAATAGTCATAAGCACTCGTCAATGTGATCTTAACTTACTGCACAAATCTATCCTACTTTATCCTTATTTTGGCTAAATATAGGTGGGTCTTGCCGGTGCTCAGCACCGACAGTTCTAAAAATCAGGTGCCGAGACGGGTCCCTGTCGGGCTCTCTATTTCTGCCCTCACCCTAAGGATGGAAATAAAATCTTAACTCTGCAGCAGTGCCACCCTTCACTGCCTGGGATGTAACTTCAAAGAGACTCATTATAGTTCTTTCACAGTCTCATCATTTTAGAAATAAAGCATTTTCAATAATATGTACAACGAAGCCATAGTTGTTGCTTATTGATCTTATACAACTAACAACCGTTGACAAAGCCAATAGTCCTGATTTGATGTAGATGTGATATTACTTGTTGTAGTATATATCTGGATGCAATGACGGAGGCAGTCAAATACCAGTCGGCGGCACACTATGCTAAGCACAGATTTTTAGCTGAAGTGTTTTAAACTACGTCCTTAGAGACCTCCCCCCCCCAGTTTTTTCATCCCACTTAGAGCCCTGCTTAAACCCCTTTGCTCAAACATTCGACAACCCTTTCATGTGCCCCTTTGCTGTTGTTTCTGGGCTTGAGGAGAGGTCCCTACTTTTGGCATCCCAAGGGCCCAGGAGTTCGGTGCACCCCCTCCCTCCGCCGTTCATGCTCTGTTGCCTCCGAGTGCCCCCACCATCTCTCTGATCACTTGTATCCCGCATGCAACATGATCTCAAACCTGTGAGAAACAGACAAACGGACGCAACACCCCCAACTTTCAGACTCGATCCCCACCTTCAACTTGCGGTCTGGAGGCACAGCTGCTACCTCTCTTTAAATACTTTGAGCATTCTGGCTCGCTATTGTTATACCCTTTGCGAAGAAGCATGTGAGGGCTCTACAATGCAGGACACAGCCAGACTGAATTTATGGCCTGGCCTGGATGCCACACAGTCAGTCATTTGTACTCCTAGAACTGGTGTCGTCATTCATGGGCATGAACCAAAGACTTGGCTAGAAATATGAACTTTTACAGCTAGAAGGAATCCAGTCAGGGATCCTTTTAATTAGGGCATCAGACAGGGCAACAAGGAGCTGCGGAAAAAGCACATGCGTGGAAAAGCAACAAGGAAGATAAGTAAGTGACTGCATGCATCGAGAGAGCGCCGAGCAACGTTAACAAAATGCTCATGTTAACGTTGCTCGGCGCCCTCTAAAGTGCACAATCAAAGCGCCGGCCATTAATATACTCTTTTCCAGGAAAAGAGTATATTAATGGCTGGCGCTTGATTGTGCACTTTAGAGAGCGCACAGCAACGTTAACAGGAGCATTTCCTTCCACCCGTGCCACCAAGCTGATTGCTGTAAGTAATTTAAAATGTACTATTACTTACAACAATCAGCTTGGTGGCGCGGTGAATAGGTACATTGTATATTTCTCGGCATCAAGCATCTGCTCACTTTGGAAATGGAACGAAGTACTTACTTTATTATGTGTGAAGTCGAAGTCTCGTCCAGCAGTGAGTCTCTTCTTTACCGGAGCCACCCACCCACGACGAGCAGTAGTAGCAGGCAGCCTCGGCCCTCGCACCAGAACACGAGGTGTGTGTCGTGGTGTCGTCGTGTCGCAGTCCGAGTGTCCGACTACGGACTACAGTTAACACTTACGCTTCCCAAATCCCGTGCCTCGCTGTGACTAAGCCAATCCAGACGCTGCCCCAGCAGCGCCAGGATTGGCTTGGGCAGGGTACACACCCGCCCATTAGGAGACCGGGAGCTGCGCCATGAAGCAACCCCCGCTCTTCTAATCTGCAGGCTAATGCGCATGTGCGCCGCGGGCTGGTCAGAAAAATGACCAGCCCAGAACTGAGCATGCGCACTAAGTGCGCTACACCCGACGTCACCACCCCCCCTTGTCCTGATGATTGCTCGGGTGTCGCCCGGTGATCGTCAGTGACCGCCCGGCACAGACTTCAAGTAATACACCTGTACGTCTGCCAGACGTACAGGAGTATTACTTTGCATTTGCATTAGTGGGGCAACGCCCCAGCGCCCCAATGGATGCACCGCCGCTGTGTGTAGGAGTGTGATGGTTAATGGCTGTGTTGGTAGTGTAATTGATAGCGTTGGCAGGGGAAATAGGTGTCGCAAGCTGCAGTTGCCTCCTGATGATGGCCTTGGCACTTTATTTTTTTACAAGTAAGTACTGCTCTGTAGGTACAAGCAGGGCTACCTCACCCATCACCGAGCATGTAAAAAGATTCAAGTGCAGGCCTCAGGAGCCTTCCATAATTGCCAAGTGAGGCCATGTCATGTGACATCTTCAGACAGTCCTACCCTTTAGTCAGTAGCACATTTCATTTTTAGGTCGAGCCTGAGTCAGCGCGCATGCGCTGCTCTGCAAGACTTGCTGTAGTAGAGTATGGAAGAGAGGCCCCGCCCACTCTCTGCCTATATTTTCTATTGGCTTGTGTCTTTGTCCTTTGTAAATGCTGGCTTCTGATTCAGTAATTGGCTCGTTAGTCCCTCCTTAGTACGGCCTTGTCTTCATTTGTAACCTCCCATGGCTACTGGCCCCTTTACTTGTGGTGTTACACGGTATGTGTTATTTAGCTGTGTAAGCACTATTTACTTTATTGAGTTTCTCTTACTGCAGATGACGACGTGCTTTCACTTTCAAAGCAGTCGCGCTTGTTTGCAATGTTTTAGGTCTCGCTTTTAAATGTGAGACCAATTTATTTTACATACTTATATAGCATAGCGCAAACTCGACCCGAAGGTATTGGAGCACGTTACATGAAAATTCATTCATTTTTTGGTAGGCGCTGGGAGAATAAATGATTTGCCCAGAATCACAGGACGCCGAGGCTCGAACCCGGTTCCCCAGCGCCAAAGTCGGCAGCTTTAGCCGTAAGGCTACATCCTCTTCCCCATTCTCTCCCCTATTGCATTGCAAATATTTTTTTACTATGGCAACAGCAGTCACTTTCCGATTTGCTATTTGCTTATGATATAGTCGTAACAGTAACACTCCCACCCAGCAGTAGCATTTTGCATGCCTTTCATCTGAAACATTTCCTTAAAAAGAAAGAAGAGTACGCCATTCATAGCCATTTGATCTATCACCCAGATCAGCTTTTTCGGGATTGACGGCATCAATAGTGGTGTTATACCAGATCCAAGTTACAACCCGGAAGCATAAAAAGCAAGAAGCACACTCTGCAGATGTTTTTGGGGTGTGGAGTGAGATCCTTTCATAAACAAGTTTGGGAGGAAATACGTTCAAATGCAGCCTTTGGGGTTTTCCGCAGTACCCGAGAGTGTAAGTGTAATTTCTCTGCAGGAGTAAACTGCCACACACTGTAGCAGTCCACGGGGAAGTCCCACATCGCCACTGTGGTTAGGACATCCCGGGGTCTCTATTTTGTTTTCTGGGAGGACGCCTCCCCTGTTCATAGCAGGCAGATATTGCAAATTGTTTTACGCTGTTGCTATCATAACACATACTCTGGACATTAACAGCAGGAAACAACATCCAGCGTTGAAACCGGACAGTGGCGTGTGCCCAGAGGCAGTTCCCAGGACATCTATCTCGAGGAATGAATGCCTTCACTCTTCTGCTTCTCCTGGGCCAGGCCTTGGTGGCAATGGGGTAAAGTTTACAGCCCCCACTGGCTGGTAGAGATGCTTATCTCGTGTTCCTCAATCAATTGAAGGGTTACATTATGGAAGCTGTGTTCCTGTTCTTGGAATGTTTGTGTATTTATGACAAGGATGTGGTGTAACGGCCAGAGCTGCCGACTAGAGAGCTGGGGAACCAAGTTCGGATCTCGGCGTCGGCTCTGCATCCTGTGATTCTGGGCAAATCACTTAATCTCCCCGTGCCTACCAAAAAAATGAATGTGTCCTTGTGTAAGGTAACTGGTGCTCATGTAAAGTGCTCCAACACCTTTGGGTCGAGTTAGCGCTGTATAAAACTGCAACAAAAAAAAGGTAAGCCGCCTAGATGTAATGGCTGGTCATTCCACACAACACTTTCACATGTCTCACACCTCACGTGCACGAGGTACCCTCTGCACCTCCAAGCGACCTACTTTCGTGTATCACCACGTCTTGTGGTCAGTCACAATGATTGCGGGGACTACGTGGTTGGGTTTTTGTGCTTATTTATGCAGTGTCTTAACGTTGTTGTTGAAACTTTGTCAAGTATGAATGAGGCAAACAGAGAAAGGCCTGCAATCTGGAACACAGTTTGTTTTCTGTATTTATTTTCCAATTAAAGGGGGTAAACTGAATATGTTCTTAATAGGACACGCAGATCTTAGGAGAGTTCGAACAGACTGCGGCGCATCCGGCCCTGCTTCTGGCACGTGTTATGTGCCTTTGCAGCCAGGACTGTGTTAGGTCACCAGACCCTTCTCATGGCCTGGGATCCCTGCATGTTCACAGTCCACTGGGTGTGATGCCACGGGGTCCAAGCTCTTCCTACAATTCACTGACCTTTCCTGCTCTCCCCGCTGTAGCATTATTTATGTATTCGTTATATGTGATGCAGCTCAGCCGTCAGGCTTTAAAAAGACTAGAACAATTTATCATGTTGGATGTGCTGCTGTAAAACCTCCCCTTGTGTAATGCTTCTCAGATACAAAGTCTGAGAGTCGAGCTAGGGTGGGTAGGGGCTGGTGAAAGGACCAGTTAGTCACCTGTAATACATTTTTTGAAATCTACTCTGGGAATCCGATTAGACCTAGAGGCCAGAGACTATGGGGTTACAGTAGAAGTTATGTTTTCAGAGAAAAAGTGGCAAATGCATGGAACTGTGTCTCAGTGGCAGGGGTGGAATGAAATGACAACAATGTAAATTATACTGTGACGAGCACGGGGAAGCAGCAGTTCTGAGAAAATTATATGAAGCTATAGTTCAAGTAAGCAATGTTAAATGCCCACCGCTGACATCTGAAGTGATCTGTGAATCATACGTTCGAATCCATGTCATAATCTTGCATCCTAACGAGGTCGGAAAGGGTTTTATCATTAAACTAAGTACAACACCTCTTTTTTTACAGCGTGTAGAAACCACAGAGAATATGCTCGAAGCGCTGTGTTGAAACCAGTTATAAACTTCATTAAGCAACCCTTATTCAAATAACACTTTTGTTACGAGCACCCATAGGTCCAGAGCATTTCTTTTTTCCTCATACCTAGCCATCTTGATATAAGGATTCCCCTACGCCAATTACACACTCCTCCCACAGTAAAGGCAACAATTATGTTCTAGTTGGTAAGCTTGGTCTAAGTATATCAGCGTGAAATTTGTACTTGTAAAGCGCACCCATACCCCCAAAGGGGTGTCCAGGCGCTGTACGCATACCGCTGTGGAACCCTTCCTGGCTTTTCCCTGTGAAATGTCCACTCCTGGGCACCCCCAAGGTGAAGCCAGGCATCCCAGCGCTGTTGGGGCCGTTGTGGAGATTAAGCAAGCTATTGCCCAGAGTTGCAGAGTGGGACCTATGATTAGAATAGGCACCGAGGCGAGAATTATCAGGTCCGAGGAAATTGAGCCCAAGACCCTCCGAGGCGGGAATTGAACCCTGGTCCCGGGCCAGATCTCTGCATCAGGGTCTGCCGCTCTAACCAGTGAGCCACACTTCTCCATGCAAGACCGGCGTGCAAGACCGGCATACCGAAAGGGAGATGAGGTACGCCCTGGGCATATCAAAGTTTAAAATATATCATCTACTGAAAAACTGTTGTGTTTTTTCTGGGAGTGTAATAATGGTAAGCTCCTCGACAAACCTTAGCGGTAGCATACTGAGAATACAGAAATAAAAAAATTGAGTGCCAAAATAATGACGGCTCATTGGTGCATATATGAATATGTTGAAACGTGTCAAGGGGGGTGGGAACCAAACCCATAGCAGCCTCACAATTTCATGACAACTAGTTTCTGGCACCTATCTATTACAGGAGGTCTGGGGCGGGTAGAGTAAAAAGAGCGCTCAAATGAAAGTGTGCATTCGTGTGAACGTCAGCACAAAGGACGCCAGTGCTGACGCCAACCTGGACACATCAACAGGAAGAGTTGAAAGGAAAATGCAATAATAAACAGTAGTCTCAGGCACCAGCTAGTTTCTACTTGTCAGTAAAAGTAATAAATCATGTAGAAATTGAAGCTGAAGTCATGAAGTCTTACTCAGACCAGACAAAGTAGAAAAGAATCAGAGGGATGACTGTAAACATACGCACCCGGTGGCACACAGACCTGAGGCCACCCGTGTGAGCCACACACTCATGCAACCAATCATAAGCTAGCCAGCAGTACAGTCACACCTGCAGCCAGACATGAAAGAAACAGAATACATACATCTACAGAGAGGCATGCAGTCAATGATTCATACACACAGGCAAAGAAGAAAGCACACACTAATACACAGATAAGCTAAAAACAGGGGCAGCCAGACAATACACATAATTAAGCATATATTAATTATAGCATTGATTACGCTATGTGACTAGGTATTTATTGTTATTACGTAAGGTGTTTCACGGTTAACTATTCACTATCCCGTCTCTAGACATGAACTAACTTTGCAGCTCTTTTTAGGTTGTCAGCCTTCCTTCTCACACTGAACTGGGTGCCAAGCTCGAGCTAAGATGGTGCAGAAGGACCTTCGTATACCTCAACCCTCTGTGCACCAGAGATGTAGAAGTGATGGCTAAAGAAGTACTTCCCAAAAATTTACAATAAAACACATGATCTCACTGACTGTCAAAATCCACTATGGAATGAATGAGTATCTCTATTTTCTACAACCTGTTAACAGAGGCAAGTGTGAGCAGAAACCCTGTTCTTAAGCTGTGCAGCAGCATGGAGACTATGCAAAATGACCTTTGAGCCTTGAGGACACAATGTAGCTTGAAGGTCTAAAATTATATACTGAAGTAAATTTAGTTCAAAATAAATGGTGAAGCATTCAGTTTGAAATTCTATAGCAACCCTGGGAAAATCATTCAGTTAAAAAATGGCCGAATGTGATAGAGCCTGGGTCGGATACAAAAAGTGGATAGGTCCTGGTGAAAGTCTGCAAGTCACAAAATCTCACAAAAGTCTCCAAGTCCGACTATACAGAAAGGGACTTTGTCACTTTTTTAAAGAAAACCGTTGACATTGCTTTCAAGTCCCAATGCAGCCATACCCACATCCTGTGTCACTGCCACTGGTGATGGCCGGGCTTGGGACTTCTTAAGGTAGATGGTTCGGGTCCTCTAAGGCCGATGATGGTGTCATAATAGAGAGAAGTTCCAACACAGAAGACGACTTTGTTACTTTTTAGAGAAGAAAAATCATCCGAACACAGGATGCCACTGAAATTGAAGCTGCTGCTTTGGAACTGAAGACCGCATATCTGGCGCAGGTTGGTTCCACTGGCGCTTTAGTGCTTTGGAGATTTCTCGTTGAAAGTCTCAATGCAGAATGGATATGTGTTGTTTTTTTGGAGGAAAGAGTTGAAGCTGAAATTCAATTCAGCACTGTGGAACTGCCAGTGGGATACTTTTTCCAGCAAGTCCTGCTGGACCTCTGGAGTAAAAGTTTTCAACAATTTTCAAACTTTCCTCTGGTGCTCAAACAACCATAGGAGAACACTTAAAAGGCCCACAGGACCGCAGAGGACACTCTTAGAGACACTCAGGGTGTCGGACAGAGGCCAACAGTAAAGTACAGTCCAGGTCCAGTTGCCACTAATCAGCTAGGCACTTCATGTAAAAGGCCTCTTACAGCTTGTTGTGTCCTTGTAGCCACACAGAAGGTCAGTCAACTGGCCCTTGGAGTCCACTTCTTTGCCCTGGGTGCAGAAGGAAGCAGGTCCAGTCCTACAGGGCTCCTCTCAGGTTAAAGACAGCAGGTCCAGTCCTCTTCTGAGCTTCAAGAGGTCTAGAAAGTGCTCTGAGGAGGGTGCCTTGTAGTGCCACCTTTATAGTTTGCACTAGCTAGTGGAGGGGGGGGGGGGACTCCTGGGCACACCCTAACCAGTGGATAAAAGTAATCCGGTCCTGACCTGCTTACTTTTTTCAGCAGTTTCCTTACTGCAAATGGCCCCAAAATGTAATGTGTCAGGACAATTCCGAGATGGCAAAAGTCTTCAGCCACACTAAACCTGCACTCTTAGAGCTGGGGGTGTGTAGTGGAAGTGTATTTTGGAAATTACTAGTGCCCTCCCACATCTAACACTAAAATACACTTTGAAGCAGGCTCTTGGTCCAGAATTAAATTTGAGACAGAGGCCTCTTAAGACAAAGCAGGGTCCTTCAGCAACCAGACAGAGGATACACAAGAATTGTGTTCTGGTCAGGGTTGATCTCTTTTAAGGGTGCAACATTATTTATGTGACTCCTGCAGGTCTTTCAGGCAGGATTTGACACTGTTGTGTCAACGGGAGGGGTAACAGCCTTCACAGTGAGTGTCTAGCTGAGCTCAGTGATTCATCCCTTCCCATTCAGGTCAGTCTGTCATTCAAAATTGTCTACTGTGTGGCTCCTGGAAGAAATGTCACACCTCGTTAAGGTCAAACACGTGACTGACAGGTGCTGGAGAGCTATGTAAATTAGCTCCCAGGAGCTTCAGACAGGGAAAAGGTAAATTTCGAAAAGTTACTTTTCCTAAATATTTTTTTTAATTCCAACTTCACAATTGAATGGGCTTTTAATAAATATCATAACAGTCTTTGAGCTTTGTAGCCCATTCCTGTCAAAAGTTACAGATTAAAGTTTATAATCTGGACATGGACATTTTCTAGACTTCAGCTACAGCCATGCCAATAAAAACAGCTTTTAGGGCTTAGTTTCTGGAAGGAACATGCCAACTTTGATTTTGCATATGTTCCACTTCAATATATCCGGTTCTCTACCTAGTGTGTGACAAAGTGTACTCGGGGGTTTATTATTATTATTATTTAAACCCAATCTGTGGATGGCACAATAGGTGCTGTGGTCCACAAATGGCATTTAACTTCCAGTCTGTGGGTACATTTTCTATTCCATAAAGTAGGGACTTGTATGCAAGTTAAGTAATTCAATTAGGGTTAAGTCAATTTAACCATGTTTACAGGAGGACGCAGGCACTTTACTCCTGTTTGGCAGAGATAACAGTGCACAGAGTTCTAAATACAGTAAAAATATGGGCAAGATAAAGGTAAAGAAATTGTGGTTACCATGCAGAAAAGTCTATGCAGAAAAGTTGGATTTCCTACACAAACTTTTTGCCAAATTCAGGGCGGCATTTAAAATTTGGCAGGGCAGGAGCACCACTGTAAATTAGTGGCGCACTCATCAGACTACCGCGGTGGTTCCCTTTTTTTTATTTTGAGCAAGGTGAAATACTGGGTGTACACAAGCAGAACCTCAGCTAGATTGCCTTGACCTGGTAGCCCATCATCCACTGGGTTGCCAGTTATTAGTGATGGTCACCCCACCCTATTTTGGATGGGATGAGATGGTCACTTGGGGGGGTCGTCCCTCGTTTTCCCAACCCAAGACTGCTATGCAATGGATGGAGAGGCGAGTGAGTTAGGCCCCGAAAGTCTTAATCAGCAACTGATTGGAGTAGGTGTGCATCCCGAGAGGTCCTGGGTAGGGCCCTCAATCCTAGTGAACCTGGGATTGAGTAGTAGGGTCCTCCGTTCACTGCAGTGAGCAGAGCATTTTTCAACCATTTTTAGATTGAGCCTGGGCAGCACATGCGCTGCTCTGCGTGGCATGCTGTATTCAGGTAGTGACTTGAAGCTCTGCCCACTCTCCGTCTATATTTTTCATTGGCTTGTTTAATTGTCCACTGTAAACTGTGGCTGTTCATTGGTTAATAGGCTGAGTAGTCCCTCCTTAGTACTGCTGTGTCTTATTTATGGCTTTGTCCTGCTTGCTGTTGCAGGCAGGACACGCTGCCTCCTAACACTTTTTGTTTATTTTTATAGCACGGGTGCCAAATGCATTTGAAATGCAATAGGTCTCGCATTTGCGAGAGTTGGAGCTATTTGCATTGTAAATGACGATGCCTTTTATTCATCTGTTTTAAAAACAACACAAATAAAAGACAGTGTCATTTACAATGCCAATAGCTCAAACTCTTGTAAACGCGAGACCTATCGCATTGCAAATGCTTGTTTACGTCTTGCCCCCAGACAGCTTTTAGATGTCTTTTGTCGAGACCTATTGACAAAACTAATAATGACAGTGGACCTTTGTCCAGCTCATTGCTTACCATTGGTCGTCTTTCTTGTCAGCCTTATTAGCTTGCTTCTTATTCAGTTAATATCCTTTCTCTTTTTGTGTTTGTCCTGTCCTTGGAGCATAGTTTCTTTATTATCCATTTGATTAGATGACTTGTATCCTTCCACTGCTCACATTCGGGGAATTACTACTTTCTTTTTCTTTCAGTACTCCATGGGAGTGCATGCGTTTTCTTGTCCTCATGTGCTGCTTCCCTCTCTCACTCCTCCACATGCTCCATGTTGCTCCCTCCTTCCCTCAGTCCATTGCTTCTCTTCCAGCGCACCCCTTCTTGTCCTTTTTTGCTTTTTATTTTTTAATTTCCCCTGGTCTACCGTAAGCTCCTACATTGCGCCTTGTCCCTTCCGCTTCTCGTTGCCCCTCATTTTCACTTTTCTCTCCATCCATTACTCCTTTGCTTCTCTACTCCTCCCATTGCGGTCTTTTTGTATTTTTTTTATTTAGAGGGCTTTTCTTATTTTTGAAGGGTCCGGCTGCTGCAATTTTCTGCCGGCGCTTCTTTTACAAACTGCGTTTCCGAGCACATTTAAATTTGTATTTGTTTATTATTGGGGTCCGCCATCTTGGAACAGTAAATAAAAAGATTAACAGAATAGCAGCCGCGTCATGCTGTGTATGAGTGGCGACGCATGTGCGCACATACGTCTAAATGCTGGCACGCTGATCGTACATGCCATTGAGTGTTTTTCCCCAAGGCTGCACATCATTGGCAAATATATATATATATTTTTTTTTTTTTGCCAAAAGCAGTAGGTCTGGCAGCCAAAAGGCAGGACCTATTGGTGTTGCCAATGCTTGTTCATTCCAGCAATAGAATTGTTAGGGCCAAAACACCTCCACTTTATATATCCCCCAAATACATTCTGAGACTTGTAAGTTATGTTTTAACATTGTAAATTGGGCATAAAAAAATCTCAGTACACAACGTTATTGTGGCTAAAAGCTAGACCTGGCTAACTAAACGGTATCACACATGCAAGGACCGCTTGTCAAGCGTGAAGAAACGCATTTGATCTAATAACGATATTAATTTTTTGGATTGTGAATGACAGAAACCGATTTTTTCTTTCTCTGTCAAGGGGAACAGCGGCAGATACGCTTGTTTTCCCCTTACTGATGCTGTGTGTGGGAGCAGCTTACACAATAGCAAAAACGTGGCAAATAATAAATTAGGAGAATTTAGGAGAAAACAATGTATTTCAATTTTGTTCAAGGGACGAAAACCAGCGCAATTGTACGTCCCCTTTTATTGCAGGTGCTTTCTCACAGGACCCGCTTGACTGAAGCTGGGCAGTTCAAGGCGCTCTACTAGAGCCGGGTCTCGTCACGATTTAGTCACTACTTAACCTTATGCTGACTTCACCTTGGCATAGAGACATCTTGGATGGATGATGCAGGTGGCCCAGTAACCAGTTGCAGGAAGAATACGTTAGATGTTTAATGCGCCTAGAAGGCCTTTACCAGAGACGTTTTAATGCCTGGGCAAAGGGGGCTCTACCCCAGGGCCCCAGCGTTTCAAGGGGCCCCCTTGATAGAGCCAGCTCTCTTCTGCAGTCTTCCCCCAATGACCTTGAATGATTCTTCAACAAATTATTTTAAATGCCGTTTTCCTTTAATTTATTTTCAAAGTGTGTGGTGTGTGGGAGTCTATTACAGACATTTTGCAGAGAAATGCTGTGGTTTCATGCAACATTCATAAAAAAGGTTTATTTTCGAGCAAAACAGGACCTTGCATAGGACAAATGGGAGGGGGATCACAGAGATTATTTGCAATATTAGTGAGCTGCTGCTGTTACAATATTGAAAACACACATCACTATCCCTGAATAATAGATAAACACATGTAGAATTTGGACCAGTGTGCCTGTGCGCTGTCAGTGACCTGGCGAAAGAGGGCATGAAAGAGCTGAAACTGGATCATAAATTAAAATCTGTCCCGACAGGGGCCCCACAATAAGTTTGGCCCAGGGCCACCAAAATCCTTAAGATGTCTCTGGCCTTTACGGGTAGCTTTGTAAAGCACCCGGAAACGTTAAACGGAATTTTGCACCTATTTAGAAAGTACTGTTAATACGGTGAGCTCTGCCTGACTCCAAACTAGGAGAGTGTCCCCTCCCTCGCCGAGCACCCCACGGTGCCTACTGTAATCATAGGGCGAGATAAGCGAACCAGAATAGAAGGTGCCGGTGACAGGAACCAGGCCACGGAGGAGGGGAAGCCAGCGGCAGTGGGGCAGTTAGCGCCGAGGGGCGATCAGGGCTGTGAGGAGAAGCGTCTGACAGGTGACGGGTGAGGAGAAGAGCGGGGCGCACAGCAGCCTGGCGGTGACCAGATTAACGAGCGGTAACCCCGAGCTGCAGGTTGGCCAGTGACACTGGGGGGACTTTGGCCCTCGGGATGACTAGCAGACTGTTGTGACGTGTCAGCTGGTGTTGTCATTACACAAGGGAGATGTCGTCAGGCTCGAGTCTGCTGTATATTGATGTGATGGGACTGATGTCTGATTGCGTGATCTATTGCCCTGTCAGGAGATGGGCAGCTCGCTCAAAGAAAGAAGATGGCGGCATCCTGTTGGACGTGTCGTCTGACCTCCATCTCATCTTGTACAGGATTAAACCAAGCACCTTTCATAGAGCTAACTGAGATGCGACTTTGTGACACAGTCACACTGTCGGGTGACATCATCCCCTCCCTCCCAAGGGCTGTGCAATGGATCACGTGGTGTTGGTTGTTTCACAATCGTTATGTCGTTCATTACAATTTGTCAATGAAAGTGCGCTGGTGCCTGAAGCTATTGCTTAGACGCCTACGGCCGATACAATTGAACGTCGGCCTCTAATTCACTTGCAGACTGCGCCTTTTCCTGACCGTTGAACGTTCATGGTTTCTCCCTTTGTGACGGTTTTTCCGTCTTTGTCTTACTGATGTGTTATTTTTCCTATCTTGCGCCAGAGCTTTAAATGGGGAAAAAATAAGTGCAGGTACTCATCAAATTAAGGTAGAGAGTGGGGAAAGGGGGCAGAGCCGGGGGCGGGACATGATTATAAAAAGACATTACGGCCATCTGTCAAGTATTCATTTTGCCCTGTGGAGACAGGCCCATTTAAAGCACTGTCTTGCTCTCGAAAAATATCCGATGGAAAAAAATATGTGCAGGTCCTCAGAAATAAGTGCCGGTAGCAATCACCGGCTCAAATTAAGCACTGGCCCTAATCCCACTCCAAAGTGAGGCGCGGGTGCTGCAGATAGAAAAAGGAGGCATAAGAGAGCTGTAGAGAAAATGTTGCTTGATAATCTAGGGTGTTTTTGTGCTTTCCCTTATCATATATTTGTGAAAAGTGAGTTGTTTAGGAACGTGGCACAGGGACTGGATGCCTTTAAAAGACTAGGCTTCTCTACAAATTAAACATAGTACTTGGATATGATTTAAAGTCTCTCTACGCATCTTTCATCTCAAAATGTACTTTTAAAAATAGAGAGGGTAGGGCACCTTTGCCTTACACGAAGGCACAACGCACTGAATTCTGTTCAAGATCTCACCTTCAGGAAAATCAGCATTTTCAGTTTGTCCTACTAAAAAAATATAGTCCATTTACATGGCATGCATGAACAACCAACTGAATTGTCCATCTCAATGCTACTTGTTTTATAGAGGGTGGAAGGATGCCAGGCTGCGCTGACTCCGCTTGTATTTGAGCCTAACATGTGAATGTTGCTCACTGCGATTTGTGCAGCTAGCGTGCAATTCACTGAGCTGCCATACCAAAGTCTTTAGCCAGAGTTCAGAATGTCCATGGTGTAGGAAGCTTTTTATGTAGTGCACCAAAAGGAAGTACACTATGTGGAAAGTCCAGACAACCATTATTGGTTTACAGGGCTTAAATTAATAATCCCAAATGCTGTCTTTGTGGTAGTGTGGGCGAGCAGTTTAGGCTTATCAGAGGGTGGTGGTAAGCATTTGTTGTACACACAGTCAATAAATGAGAGACACATTCAAGAAAACACTCAAGACCAATTTGAAAAATTCGTTAAAAAAAATCATTTTAGACATCAAGATCATCGGAATCAGGTAAGCAGGTTATGGATTTTTATAGGTAAAACAGTAGAAAATCCCAGCTGTCAGATTTGAGGCATGAGCCTTGAATACACTAATGTTATCCTACAGGAAAAACATTCACTGCACAGGCACCCTTACAAACTAATCTCAGGGTTACGCTTCTGGACTTAAGGTGCTTAGGGGCCAAGGCCCAAGTAACCACCAGCAGTTAGAATTTAACTGCCCTGGTGTGTCTGGGTGCAGAGGTGCTGGTCACGATGGTAGTCTCAAACGGTACCCGTTAAAATCAATGGGAAAATCTTTAACAGAAAATGGCTGCAAGTGGGGACTTGGGGACAAGTCCAGCAGAACCCACAGGGGAGCTCGGCTCTCGAGGGTCTCTGGAGTAAGGGGGTACAGTCAGTTGGCTCAGAATTGGGTTGTGGGGCTCGGTGCAGAGGTGTTTTGCCCGGTGGGCGGCTTGCATTAGAGGCTCTCACTTCTTGGGTCGACCTGATGATGGGGGGGGGCAAACAGGACAGCAGAACGGTGTTGGTGCTTGCAAACTGCAGGGAAGCAGCTCCTCCACTTCAAGGGAGATGTTGACTGGTTGGCGTAGTGCTGGCAGCCCTCTAAGGCTTTAGGAGGATGCACATCTGCAGGACGAGTCTGATCTTTGCAATTGTCGGGACAGCAACAGTCAGGGTTTGGCACAAATTCCAGGGCTGGTCCACAGTTCTTGCATTTTCAGCTCCTCTTGGTCCTTCTTCTGTTCCCAGTAGACAAATCTGAATCCGAATCCTGGTCTCGGGAGGGGGGGGGCACCTAAATACTGAATTAAGGGGAGTTTACGGTAATAGCCAATGGGCTACCTCCCCCGGGGAGTGTCTACACCCCCTATATGACCACTTTATACGGAGAGTGGGCATAAACCCGACCCAGAGTTCCTAGTTCTACTAAAAACAGGATGGTGGAACCCTTCTTTCGCTTTTCACTTTAGGTAGCCCACCTTTGGTGTGTGACTATGTTGAGAGTGAACACACCTTCTGACTAGCTCATTTTCCTGTCTGTCCTGGTGCCAAATGGGCCTCAGGGCAGGGGGTGCCATCTCCAATGTCTGGGGGAAGCCGGGGTCACACATCAAAGGCAGTATAGGCTACCAAATACCATTATTTTTCAGTGATGCCATTATGTAGCTGGGTAACTTTTAATGACCAGTGCCCAGTACATATAAATAAGATGGCTTCCTGAACACTTGAACAATGTCGTGACAATGGAACCAGACATCACAGGGGCATATCTGCTCATGCAGATATGTCCTCACATATAATATAATGCACCCTGCCTTAGGGCTCTACGGTCTGCTGTAGGGGTGAATTACATAAAGTATTAGTAGTGTGTATGGGCATGGCACACAGCAAGTGTGCCATCGTGTTTTCAAAATGGTTGCACCGTTTCACGCAGCTTGCAATGACAGTTTGCATGCAATTTGTGTGTGGGTCCCTTAGGGTGGCATAATATCTGCTGCAGCGGGACCCTCTTTAGTACCTATGCTCTAGGTACCAGGGGCACCATTTACTAGGGACTTACAGGGGTGCTACACTTCTTGCCAATTGGTTTAACAATTGAACATGTACCTTGTTTTAGGGAAAGAGCACTGGGGCCTGGTTAGCAGGGACCTAGTGCACTTTCAGTGGAAAAGCATCAGTACTAGGGCAAAAAGTGGAGGTGACCATGTCAAAAAGAGGCCCTTTACTACACATGGCCACTATCTAACTTGACCACATGTAACTGAAATCTCTGCCATAATAAGCCCTGATTGGCCTTAAGCCTAGGTTCCAATTGTGCCAAGGTGCTTACTCTTCAAAATCATATACTTGCCTGCTTCAACCATCTAGTTCTGACCTTGCACATTCTCCCCCTACCTACAGTGTACCAGTACTGTTAATTTCCACAAGGAACCTTAGTTTGCAATTCACTACCACACTGGCTAAAGTCATTCATACCATGTACTGCTACAGCAAGCAATTCTAACTACTGAAAAAACAAGCATTGGTAAAGCCATTATGTCTCACCTTTAGAAGGATGAGCTTTTGGGTTTGCTAATGCTTGGTTCCATTGGCCTGAACCATTTCCAAAACGGCCACTGTTGCATGATGACTCATTCAGATTCATGGGTGGCTATTTATAATGGTTTTACTAATAAAGAAAGGCCATTCCAATATGGCTGCTCATGCGTGCACATAATTTGTGACACAAACATGTCATGATGTATCTGGAGCAATTTTCCATTTTTAATTTACCATTCCAACATGGCCATTTTAGAATGGTAAATTAAAAAAAATGTAGATAGTGTGCAGGAGTGCGAAAAGAAAGAAGCTAGTGGGCTGCCATCTGTGTGCAGCTACCAGGCCTTCAGAGAAAAACATTTTTTAAAACGCTGGACGGGGAAGGGCTGCAAGCAATGTACGGGTAAGCCGACAGCCCAACAGCAGTGTTTAGGTGCTGTGCCTCTTAAAAAAAAAATACAGAAAAGGAAATGTTTTAAAAAATAAAATCTCCACTGGAAAAGCAATGGACGGTTAAGCGAGTGGCGGCAGGAAGAAAAGGAAAGAAAAGATTTTTTTTAAAAGCAGGAGGTAAGGGAACCAACAAAGGAAGTGAGGGGGAGACACACAATGGAAAGGAGGGGCAAAAATGTTTTTTTTTAAACAAGCACACAGGCATTAAAGAAGTGAAAGCACATGTCATGGAGTGCAGGAAAAGTCTAGTCCACTTATTGTAAGCAGTACAACTCCTGCATTCAGAAATATTGTAAAATGGCTATGTTCCAGGGTAGCGACAAAGACAAGAAGGGGATATAAATCCATCGATTAAGAAGCAAGGAAAGGAGATTAACAATAAGGCCAACCAATTGTAAGCAATGAGCTGGCCCAAAACCCACTATGTGTATTGTATTGTACACAATAGGTCTTCAAAATCAATGAGCTAAAGGTGTCTGTAGGTGAGACCTAATCAGAGAATATACCCGCACCTCCCATTCCAAAGCACCAAATCCCTCATCACCATCCTGGTCATGAGCAACTTGGATTACTGAAAGTCTCCTAGATTGACTCCAGTAGTATTCATTCTTTCTTAGGATAAAAATTCTATTTTGTCACATGCACAATCTTGAATCTTCTCCAGCTCGCGTCCACTTTTTGCACCAACTTAGTGACCAGCGGTTGGGTCTCCTGCCAACAAATCAGCATTTGTGCCAGTTTGACCCTGGGTGAAATGGACCAATAGCCTTGATTGCGCAACTGCCTCATTTGCTGTGCTTCGTGCTTAGAGTATCTGAACTACACAGTGCTGGTAGCGATTCAAATTTGAAAGATGAGTCTGTCAGAAACCAAGTGAAGCTTCCTCCGAATCCGTATTGAGAAAGCAGGTTATTGATTAATACATGCATCCATCAGTTGCAAAGGCCTTCTCTCTCTGGACAGTGCTTTGGTTCTGTCTGGTTTCACTTTCAGAGTCAAGCAGTCACCACATTCCTTATGATCGCCTGTGGTTTGGCAGTTTCTCTGACGAGGCTGTGCATGGTTGTGCGAGAGATACTAATCCAAGATTTGGTTTACTGTTCCTATTGAGACACGACTAGTGTCCTGAAAGAAGGTAAGTAGATAAATGAGTTTCTAGGTTCTATTTTCTCAACATGACAGTCACAAGTTGTGTCTCTTGTTGCCCTCACACATCCCAGGGGATGTCTTGCTTCATCATTGTGCGTTGCTCCTCGTAGGGCCGCCGCTGCAATACCCTACGGGTCCCCCAAAGGGTCTCTTTAGCGGAGATTTTTTTATTTCGCCGTATGATGAGTGAGGGTGTGAGTCTTAAAAGGGGTCGTGAAGAGTGAGTGTGTGAGTGAGTATTTAAAACTGGCTAGGGGATACTACAAATATTTATTTAATGTGTTGGTTCCCCTGTCAGAGTAAAAAAAGCTGTACGTTGTTGTTACTAGTGGGGTAATGATGTACCCTAGTAACTAAAAGGTTGACAAGTTATTTGTAAATGGGAGATTAGGAGGTTGATTTCTTCTATTTTTGTTGTGTTTATTTCAGTGATGAGGTTGAGAACATCCCTCGTGTCTTTCAGGTAGGACGGGGTAGTATGGACCAAGGGACGTAGAAAAAAATCACTGAATTGGCTCTGGGGTTCCAGCAAGGAGCCAATCCCTGAGACGGCGCCTGAGACGATAGGGCGTCCTGGTGGTGGATGAATGCCTTTGTGTATGTTGGGTAACACGTAGAAGTACGGTATTTTGGGAGAGGTATTTATAAGGAAACTTGACTCCTGTGTAGTGATCCATCCTTGCGTCTCTGCCTCATTCACTGCGATTTTAATCCATGTTTGCAGGGTATCGGTGGGGTCTGTTTCAAGTTTTTTGTAGTACTTCGTGTTGGCTAGTTGGCGTAGGCATTCTTGCTTGTAGTCACAGGTGTTCATGATTACTGTGGCACCCCCTTTGTCCGCAGGTTTAATGACGATAGTGTTGTCGTCTTTGAGGGCGGATATGGCTGCTCTCAATCCGGTGGGTAGGTTGTTATAGGGTTTTCTGGGTTCTAATCCGTTGACCTCTTTAAGAACCGCCTTTTCAAAGGTGAGGATTTTACTGGGTACCATGGCAGCCATGGGGGTGATTTTAGATGGTGTCCTGAATCCGGTATCTCCTCTTTCGGGCATCTCTCTGTCCTGGGAGTAGGACTTCAGTCTTATTTTTCTGAAAAATTGGTGTAATTCTCCAGTAAGTTTAAAGTGGTCCTCCTTTGGAGTAGGTACGAAGCCTAGTCCTTTCTGGAGTGCAATAACTTCCTCATTGCAAAGGGTTCTATCAGAAATGTTGATGATCAGTTTTATTGGTCATCTGGCTCCTGGTTTGTCGTTGTGTTTCGGCATCCTGCCACTGGACCTGTTTTTTGTTCCCTCTTCTTCTTCCTCTGCCTCTGTTCCAAAAAGGAGGGGGAATTGGGTGTTGGAAAAAGGAGGGTTGGAATCCTTGTTGGGGTCCCGCTTAGCCGGGGTACCACATGGGTGCATGGGTAGGGTATGACTGGTTAGGGTATCCGTACATGGTTGGTGGAGGAAGTAGTCCCTGTCGGCCTCCTCTGTTTCCCCAGCTGTCGTTGCTTGATTCAGTGTGGGACGATTGATTTGATCTGAGTGACGTTGTTGAGCCTTCTTCGGAGGACATGTCGCTTCCAGGTGGTTGGCAGTCCTCCTTGGTGTAAGGGTGTACTTTGTGCTTGTCGAACCTTCTGATATCCTTCTGTAATTTTTGGATTTTTTGTTGCATCAGATAGTCTTTATGCTCATTCATCTCAGCATTAATTTCTGCCAGACGTGTTTTATATGCGGTGATACTGATCCCTACCTTAAGTCCATTTTCTGCTATATTGATTTTAATGATTAGGGCATCTGATGGGCGTTTGGCAGTGCTGATGATGAGAACCAGCCAGTCTCGGATACATTTCCAGGCTATTTGGCTCCATTCGCGCCTGAAAATGAGGTCCTCTAGAAAGATGTGTGGTGCCGTTGTTACTAATAGACCATTGGGTGCCAGGTTGGCCCTAAGGTACTCCGTCATAACTGCTCCATGTAGTGCTATTTTTACTTGTTGTTTATTAAGGGAAGCAATGGAATTCCAATCTCCATGGGTACTCATGGTTGCCATATTCCCCTTTATATTGAGTAGTGAGGAAGTTTTCAAGATTTCAGCCACAAAGTCCAAGATTTTCATTCATGATGGACGTGATAGTGGAACTATGTATCGTAGGTGAGTTTGAGGGTGGTAAGGGAGGAGGAGAGGTGATAAAGAAAGGCGTGTATACCACAAAATAGGAGAGAGTAGTCCCTCGGCTGAGCCGGCGTACTAATGTCTATCAAGCAAGGAAGAGGGGGGGACTAGGAGCTAGTTGAGGTCCAGTACCCATGCGCCAAGTAGTAATATTAATCCAAGATTTGGGTTACTGTTCCTATTGAGACACGACTAGTGTCCTGAAAGAAGGTAAGTAGAGAAATGAGTTTCTAGGTTCTATTTTCTCAACATGAGACAGTCACAAGTTGTGTCTCTTGTTGCCCTCACACATCCCAGGGGATGTCATGCTTCATCATTGGGCGTTGCTCCTCGTAGGGGCGGTGCTGCAATGCCCTACGGGTCCCCCGAAGGGTCTCTTTAGGGGAGATCTTTTTATTTTGCCGTATGATGAGTGAGGGTGTGAGTCTTAAAAGGGGTTGTGAAGAGTGAGTGTGTGAGTGAGTATTAAAAAATGTGCGAGAGATGCTTCTTGCTCTAGCACACCATTTAAATCCAAAGTCAGATGCCAGGCTCTGTGTGATGACGTTGCCTCCCTGGTACTTCCTCTCTTTCTGTTGAGAGCATCCGCAAAAATACTCTGGCTACCGTAGCAAGGCCTGGACTCTGAGACATTAACATCTCTGACTTTGGCACTGAGCGGTGCGCAACCTGTGGTCTCAAAAACTATCAACAACTTTGCCTCAGGTTCTGGCCAGATATGATATCTGACAGCAAACAGCATTCCCCTAGAAGGTTCTGAGAAAGTGTGCTCTAGTCTATAACACGAGGTCATGTGTTACAACAAGCCTGGCGACAACTGATCCCATCTTCTCAGCAGGCTAGAGACATGGTCCAGTAGCGTGGACCACATTTACACCAATATAAAACTGCAAAATGTTCACATCTACAAGAATTTAGTGGGGAAGTCGCAAAGCCCAACTGTCCTACTGACAGACAACAATCTGCAAACTAATACACCTAAAAGCTCCAGAAGACTTGGAAAATTAAGGGAGTGCTACGCCATAACGGCATAGCATGTCTGTCACCCATCTTGCAACTGACTTGTGAGTGAGCCTTTGCATGGAGATGGAATAAAAGATCTTTTGAGTTTAGGAACACTTCACCTCCAAAGAGAACTAGAAAATGTGTCTTCTTAGTATCATAAATGGGAAAGGGTAAGTGTTCCAGAGAGAGCTTTGCCTCCTACTTGGATCCTGAATGCCTCTGTTGAAATATCCCACAACACATTTAATTCCAAATTTGAATGACTTTTGTAAGTAAAGCCCTCCATGTAACAGATCATAATTTTGTCAATAAGGCCGAACAGATTTTAGGAACTGGCATAAATCAGTTGTCGCACCTTTACCACTAGGCCTTGGATAATACTGAACCAAGGCCCTGATTGCACCTGCCCTGGACTGACATTTAGACACTGCCCTTTATCTCTTACTTGTCATTAATTGGTTTTTGCAAGAATTCAAACGACTAGATATCCAAGTTTGGCACCACAACCATGGGATTTGAAGGTTGTTCCAGTGTTGGCTCATAAGCTCCCTGAACCCATAGTGATTATCGAGGTTAAACACGGTAAACAGTCTTATTTGTGGCTTCATGTTTACCCACTGCGCGAGCAGGTTACAGGCTGTGCTAATGAGCCTTATGAGGCTTTCAATAAAGACAAGTGACTGTCACCCTAACTTTCTTCCAATGTGTGAGGATTGTGGTGTATTATATGTAGGGCTACTGGTTTTATGGTATTTATTTTTTTAACATTTCTGTCTGTATTTATCCATATTTATTTTTTGGTCATCTTATTGGTATTTATCCATATTTATATTGTATTTTGTGAACATATGAGGTCATAACTCGTATATTTGCACATTTATTTAACAGATAAACGTACACAGGTACTTTGATGCCAGTCAGGTTTTGGCACATTACACAGCCAAACACAATAAAATAATAAACTCACATGAAAAAAATTGCATAATAGCACAAATACATGTTGAGATATGCTGTAATTTAAGCAAATCTCATTCAGCTTTGTCTATTGTCCTGAAAGCCATTAATCTCAGCATGGAAAGTCACTTAAAAGAAGCCAAATTATTTGTACTTTTCTGCTTTTAAAAATAATTACAGAAGGAAAAAAAAAAATTCTGTCTGTATTTATCTGTGAAAAAGGTGCCATATTTCAGCCCAGAAAGTGTGCTGGGGGGGCTGATGTGGTCACTAGCCAATGGGCTACCAGGAACCAACCCCCCCCCGCCACGTGACAACTTCCGACTATGTGTGCCATCTAGCAATCCCAGGGTACATTATTCTGCCCACTCCAAAGACGGCTGAACCCTTCCTTGTATGTTAGGAACTTGGTAGCCCACCCTAGAGGTGTGACTACACGCGAGATTCATGCCCATTGGAAAACGGGTTTGGGCACTGGTCTCGCCTGTCTGTTCCCGCTGTCAGCCTGTCTACCTGAACAAAGGGGCAACAACTTGGGTGCGATTGCCATTTGCCCATCAAAGGTAGGTGCGCCTTTGAAGCAAGTCTTTTTGGCCATCACTCTTCAGTGACGTCCTGCAAGGTGGAGGTAACACCTCTCCCTGTAGCAAGCTTCTATTGTTCCTGAGCCTGATTCACTCTACTACCCAACTGTGCAATGCCACTGAATAAACTGGGGAGCAGTTGCATTCAGTTCGACTGGGCATCAAATCGGGTTTAATGCCGCAATCAATTTAATCCCTTGAAGTACCATTTTTAGTAGTCACATTCAGAAGTTAGCTGGGCTGAGGGGTCAACTGGTAACTCTGTATTATCCTATGGGGCTACTAACTTTTCTACAGCAAAAACGACAATTTAGAAGTGTTGCTGTCAGGACATATAAAAAGTATATGTCCTACTTAATAATATATAGTTCCCTGCCTCAGGGCTCCATAAGCCTTAGTTAGGGGAGACTTGCATATATTAAGGGAAGTGGGGGAGGCTTTGCCATTGGTTTAAGTCGAACTAGCAGTTTAAAACTGTTCTTCCAGGCTGCAGTGGCAGGCTGGGAACAATTTTGTACTTTGTCCCACACAGGGTGGCATAACCAGTACTGCAGCCCTGGGGGGGGGGGGACTGGCTGTCTTACATGCCCTGGGTATCCGTGGTACCATATACTAGGGACTTATAATTGCAGGTAGCCAAATCAACATATGGTGTAAGGGGTTAGAACACTGGCACCAAGGTCTGGTTAGCAGGCCTTAGTCTACTCTCAGTTGAAAAACCAGCAGCATCAGTCCAAAACGTTGGGGGTGATCCTCCAAAAAGAGGCATTTTCTTACACAAAGGTTCTGGTAGCTGTGGTTTTAATGCATAACTAGTTTGCGTTTTTTTTGTAGCTAAGCCACTATTGGACTAAGTTGTCTCCATAATCAAGATGCTTGGAGTACTATCTCGTTTAACTAGGAGCATACAAGACTGTTACTGTCCTCTAATAGACTACTTATGCCAGACCGTCACTCCTACAGGAAGGATGTTTTTAAGGCCCCGGTTGTTTCCTGCTGCACTTAATTCCCATCAGGCATCAATACACATTTGATTAGAATCAAGGTACCAGGGATAGCTGTCTAAATCCATGTTTCTATAAAAGTAATCTGAAAGGCCTCTTGGTCACCTCCATTCACTGCTATGACAAGTGCTTACAGTCCCTTCCTATAGCAGACACAGACATCTAACTTGTAAAGTAAAGGGAAATGTATTGACTTGGAGACTAAAATTCACTATAGCGAGGAATTTGTAGCAAACATCACAATTGGTAAAGGGTTAAAAAGAGTGGCTAAGGTAAGAGGTTCGTTTTTGTACTTTGTCAAGGTGAGAGCAGCTTTGCTCCAGTACGGGGTTCTACACTTGATGATGCTACACTCTGTTGATCTTGAGTGATATGCCTTGAGAGACATTGGACTGTTTTTAGTGCCAGTACTACATTTGCAGTAGAGCTCCTTTGGTGTCAGCTTGTGTTGGAATTAAATGTCTTCTTGTCCCCTTGCCCCTGCAGAAAAACAGCGGCAGAAGGAAGCTGTGGCTGCACGAAAGGTACGTTCTTCAGGACTTCCATGTGATACTGAAAACCAAGGTACTGGGGTCTGATTGACACACCTTATTCCAGTGTATCATGGTCCTTCAAGAACTATTTCTTCACATGCGGAAGAGTAAGTGGGAGGGGCTTTCTAACACAGAATCACACCAGGGGCCCCTAGGCGGTGGCTTGGCTGCAACGCTGCTAGCATTTCACAGTAACTGGATGGAAATCCAGACATTTGGCTGACCCTGCCCCGGCCATTCCACCTTTTCAGGGGCACCACTTTGTCATGGAATACCTTTAACTTCCCTATATGCCGGGCTAGCGCTGGGAATAACAAGCAATCGGCCCGTACCCCTCATTTGTTTCTTTCTCTCCTGTGTGATCAACATTTCCCCCTCTTTAGGGTACCAGAAACCACAGAGCAGCCAGGTTTGCTGTAGGCCTCACCTCCGCCCTTCAGACTCGGAGTTGATTTCCTATTCAGATGAAGGGTCGCCCGGTGGCATCAGTGCGGCCCACTCCCCAGGTAATGGCAGTCTGTTGTCTTTTTGATGGTTTTTAACTCCCCATTTTAATTCTAAAATATAACGTCTTTATATCATAAACGTGCACTTTGAAAAGGCATTATGACTAAAGTGTTCTGAACAGGCTCCATCTCACACAAGATGCATGACGGCTCAGTGGGTTAGCATCTTCCCTACAGTTTCCTCTTTGAGTTTCTGGTCACAGGTTTTAAAATCTCTGCTGTGCTCATAGTGCTATGTCCTAGTGGTATGTTTTTGATGACATCAGAAAGATGTACGGCTTCGTCAGTCCTGCGGAGGTTTGTATCTGAGGCCTGCTGTTTATACAAGTATCTCTGCCAGTGGAGCATTAAAAGCTCTCACCAGACAGGCACCTAGCTGCACGTATAACTTTAGAAAACTACTTTTAAAAAAAAAACAATTGCTTTGCTAATTCACTGTTAACTTTCTCACCTTTTGCTGTCTGTCTGCTTACAGATTACGCAGAACCGGATGTTATTCCAGGCGGCGTTAATGCGCAGAAAGTCCCGTCCACCTTCAAGCCGGGTCCAGATGAGGGCTACACTCTTCCCCTGGTGGTGAGTCACTACGACGTGCCAGGGCGCTTCCATGAGTACACTGAGCCGCTTCCTCCTGAGCCAGAGTATGCCACCCCGTTCACGGACCAGGCGTTGGCCTCTGCTGCTAGGAAGAACATCTGTATTGTGAAAGTCATCCCTCCCGCACAAGGGAAGAAGACACCTCAACTCACCAGTGGTCTGACGGGTCAGTATGACTCTCCTGCCCAGCGGAGACCAACGGCAGAGGTGGACCCTCAGGCTGAAGGCCTGGTTGTGCCTGATGGGCACTGTAAGGGAGGCGGCCATGGGCTATCTGACAGAACTCTCACAGGCAGAGGCGCGGCTTGCCGGGAGCTACCACCGGTGCCTTGGGGCCACTTCAAGACAAGAGACTCTCTTCCACATGTCTATCAGGAGCCTCTGTGAAGTACCAAGAGGACACCGTAACTGTCACTGGTTACTTTGGTCCAACTTCCTGTGAGCTCTCTTTTTAGCCCAGACAAGAGGGCAGGGAGCGAAATGTTCCTGTGCAAGAGAGGACATCTTGGTTTCTACTTTGTGCAGATCTGTTCATCTTCACATGACTTGTTCAGTTCCTGCCCAAGCAGTTACACTATACGTAAGACTGGGTAAATGGGCTGTTAGTGCCTAAAGTGTGCCTTCTTTTGTTTCCATTGCACTCGTGCCCATGTAGCGGGAGTGGGTTATCTGTGCCAAAGCTGCTCCGTCTTTTATTTCCTTGTACTTGGGTATAAGACTTTCGTTTGTCCACTGCGCTTGTGTCCAAGTAGCAGGGTGGGCTTTCAGTGTCAAAGTTGGTCCTTTCTTTGTCTTCCTGGCAGTTAGAGCCGACTATAACCATACTGTTAGTGTTAATTCAGATGCTTTTGCTGTCACTGTTCACATGTTCAATAGGAGTGGCCTGCTGTCTGTGCTATATATGTTCTTCCCATTGACCCTGAGTCCATGAGAAGCAATTTGCCAGTAAGTGCCAAAGCTGGTCCTTCTTTTGTTTCTTTATATTCTTGGATCTATGAGAAGTTACTGGCTAGTTAGTGCCAAAACCACTCCTTTGTTTATTTCTTTCAATTATCCTTGCATCCATGAGAAGCGAGTGGCCAATGAGTGGCACGGTGGCCTTTTATTTTCTTTCCATTCCACTTAGGCCATGCAAAAGTATTGGGTTATCCATGCCAGATCTGATCTCTCTTTTGTTTCCATTGCGATTGAGTTCAACAGGAGTGACATGCTGCCTGTGCCGAAGATGTTCTTTCCTTTTTCACCAGTGGGCCGGAGTCCACGAGCAGCGAGTGGTCAGTTGGTGGCAAAGCTGGTCCTCCTCCTGTTTCTGTCCATTGCACTTAGGCCATGCTGAAGTGGGGAGCTGTTTGTGCCAAACCTGATCCTTCATTTGTGTCCATTGCCCTTGGATTGATTGATGAAGGCTGCAAAGTTAGTCTTTCCTTTTTTTCTTTTGCATTTGGGTTAATGTGTCTAAGAACTTGTCACTGTTGCTGCATTTGATAAGCTCTCATAACAGAGAGGGATGTGGTGAGAAAGTGGCTCCACTTTTCCATTGACTCTTAGGGAAGCCAAGGACTGGGAACTAATAGCTGCCTTCTCCATTTGATCTGGTGCCCCTCAGAGAGACAACAAGAAGTGAATAATGTCAAAGACCTAACTCCCCTTCCTGTTGCCCCTCCAGCAACAAATGAATAGTTTGGGTGAACCTAAAGACCAGACACTGCCCACCTCTCTCCTGGTGGGACACGGGCCACATCAGCACAGACACTGCACATCCTTCCTTGACCAGTCTGAATTCGCAGAAATCTGTTGCACTTTTTAAAAGCAGTACAGTCTTTTTTGATTGTTTAAAAAGAAAAGTCTCTTATCCAAACCTTCAAATTATTAGGCCTACTCTGCTTCTAAAATCTGTTTTGAAGGGGAACTCGATGACAAACACGCATCGTCAGCTCCAGTATACAACACTAGGCTGGTCCTGTCGAGCTTTTTAGGCTGCCATGTGCAAAAACTATCTTGACCAACTCAGAATGCAATGCTTTTGAAACCCCTTTGCGTCTCTTATGCCTATATCTTCCACAGATGCTAAATCATGCGCACTTCATTACATTCAGGAATGCTGCAGTTTTTTTAATTTTTGTTCTCTGATATCAAATTGCAAAAAGTACTGAAGTTGCGCTATTTGTACTCCACTCATAATGTGTGAAATGCACAAAAGCATCATTGCTCGATTTTACCGCAGCCTGAAGTTCTAAACTATGCCCTGGGTGGTCAGAAAGGCAGGTTTTAAATTCTTAGCCCACCTCTATTTTTTAATCCATTGTGGTTCATCCTTAAACATCGATCCTGGGGGTTGGTGTCTCAGGAGCAAGGGATGAAATAAGGAGCCTATTGTCCTCAGTCTACTCATACAGCTGCCATCTAGGCATGTGGTATATGGCCCTCCGCCACGAGGAGTGAGTGCAATAGGACACAAAGCTCTTAAGATCTCCAAGTTATTTTGATGGATATTGGTATGTGGTACATATCATTCCCTAATCAAGGAGCGACCACTACAGGGCACAACACTCTCAAGGTCTTGCAGCCCGCATGAGTGATATTTGAGTAAGAGGTATGTATCTGTTTGTAGCACATGTAGCTGCAGATCATATGCCTTTCACACAACTGCGATCTTGTGTTTGGCTCCAAACATTACAACTTGTTTTCCTTTGAAGAAGGGGTTTCGGTTTCGCAAGGACGCATGGTACCTCTACTGAAATCCATAAGCACCAGGACTGAGATGCCAACTCAGCTTGATTGTTTTCTGCCACCGGGCTCTGACGTGTCTCCAGCAGCTCAGTTACAGCTGTGCATTTGAAAATAATTTTGACACCAGAAAACCGAAATTTCAAGCAATCCTAAAATGACATAGAAGAGCACCAAATAACCATAACTGACTCTGGATCAAGTCATCGATAAACCTCAGACCTGGACATAAAAAATTACTAGTTTGGGTGGGATGTAGAATAGGCCTGGACAGTGAACTCTGCTCCGTTTGCAGAGTTTTCCGCACTCTGCGGAGCACGCAGAGTTCCAAAACACAGAGCAGAGTTTTCCTCGCTCGCCCATGTTAGGTTGGCGAGCAAGGAAAATCCAACGCTAGACCACCTCCCAGCGAAATTTCTCAACGTGGGCGGTCGCTGATGGTCATGGCCGCTCGCATTGAGAAACCATCCGTTCGCGTTGAGGAAGCTCCCTCTTGAGTAGAAAATGTACTCCAGCAGAAAGAAGCAGCGCCCTCTTCCACTGTGCATGGTGCCGTTCGCGCTGTTTCCAGCGCGAGACAAACACCAGGCGCTAAAAATCGTGTGCGACCTAACGCACTCCACCGCTTGTGGAACTCCACGTAGCGCGGCAGAGTTTTTTGGTCACTTTGTGGAGTTCCGCGTAGCTGAACTCCGCCCAGGCCTAATGTAGAACCCTCGGTTTATATTTTGCTCTTCTGACAACAAGACGTTTCCTTGGTCATAGCCACATCAGGTCTGTAACCTATCTTTACCCATGGACCGCAACAAAAATGCCTGCTTGGCATGTCAAACTTTCTGGTCCAAATAGACCATTTGATGCCAGCGCTAAGGAAGGTTGGCCCTATATGCAGAAATACAGTGTTCTTCTGCTGCAGAGCGGAGGGCATCAAGGGCTTTCACTCCGGATGTGGGACCAACCGGTACCGCAGAGGTCCAGGGGGGAGTGAATTCCTATTTCTTTGTCCCCAGAAGACTTTCACTCCAAAGACCAGAAGTCTTCAGTGGCCCAATCAAAACATATATCCAAGACAAAGCTACCCAGAGGATTCTGGACCCTGGCTCCAAGAACTGATCACAACATCCCCGGCCTCAGAAGTAAACTCAACAGGTGTATATAGAGGATCTTCATTGAAAAGACCCTAGGATCCTTAGTAAAGAACAGACCTGAAAGCACCATGACTTTCCAGACAAGCCACCCCTTAAAACGTCTCATCATTTAATGCCACTCACTGTTGTGGAGATTGCTTGTCACCGAAAGGCATCCTTGATATCCGAGGATACCTAAGGTCGAGATAGAACACATGAGGCCAACATACAACTCCTTGAAGTTGAGATGAGTCCCAACATACTGTCGGGACCAAAATCATCCTGAACACCTAAATGCAGCTTGACATTGAGTGAACCCCTGATAGAGAGTGAGCAACTATATACTCAACAGTGACCATTTATATAGACAGTGAGCAATCATATAGTCAACAGTAACCATTTATATGGACACAGACACCAGACATATAGTTGCTAGACCACCAAAAGTTCCCAAACATTCACCCAAAAAAGTAGACTCATCTTTGAAGAAGCCATTTTAGTAGACATCCGAGCATTCCCTACCCCTGACAAAATGAAGGTGGATTTTACACCACCAAAGTCCACTTCACCGCCCTTGGTACAGTCTGATATCTCTGACTTACGAGCAAGAGACCCTATTAGATACAATGCCTTCTCAAGATGAATCAGGCCTAATACAATAACAAGACGGTGTACACCAGGGTTAGAAAGTGGGTGTACAAGATAACTGCACCCTTGATTCTCTTGTAGTGCATACTTCCCGTAAAATAGCTTTAATGCAAGGGACAGGGAATGCTCCCACATCAGATAAAGAATGCAAGAAGATTAATGCAGTAAAGAACATGTGGTTTTGTGGGGCCAAGTGCACAGTGGCACATTGCTAATCACTGGCCCTTCTCTTAAGTTTCAACAGACACCAGTGAGAGAAGATTGAAGAAATGATTGTGCACCTTCAAGAGACGTATAAAAAATGCTTTTTTGAATATTGAAGGAGAAGTCATCCCCTGTGCAATTATTACATGTACTCTAGATGCAACAGATACTGTATCTTGACAAATAAACATATTGGTATGCCGACATGCCTGGCTGCATACTTCTGGCTTTAATCTTGAGGTACAACAGAACCTCATTGGTCAGCCATTTGATGGGGGAACACCTCTTTGGGCCACAGGTAGACACAGTGTTAGAGAGGATTAAGAGGGACACAGACATGGCTACGGGTGTCTTTCAGCAGTCCAAGCCAGGATGTCATAGAACCCAAACGACCAGAATCCAAGCAGGTCCTATTACCATCTGCTAACCCTATCAGCTACCGCAGCCCCTCCCACAAGGCCAACAGTCCAGTCGACAAGGACAGTATGTTAGTGGCACATTTCCTGGAAATGAGAGAGGCAAAAGTGCCCAGGGTGGAGATATCTCTGCTATCTAACAGTGACTAACCTTCCATTCCACTCTGGCCATCCAGCGCCTGTCGAGTAAAGCTGGAGTTATACCTCCCGGAAGGAGAGGAGATAGCCTTAGATCACTGGGTTATCCACCATCGCTCCCAGCTACTGGCTGGAGTTTAATACCATCTCTTCAAATCTTCCACCGCGCCTCCAGAAAATAAACAAGGACCATCTAAACACAGTAGAAAAGGTGCAGGCGCTCCTACGAAAAAGGCTATCAAATTAGTGCCTCTGATTAAAAAAAGGAACGGAGTGCAACTCTCTATACTTCCTTATTCCCAAAATGGACAAGACACTATTTGCTAGCAATGAAGCGATCCATCAGATTAGATCATTTCAAGATCGTCACCCTGCAAAACGTCATCGCAGTTCTAACTGCAGGAGACTATATTGCAACACATGATTTAAAAGACATATACTTGCACATATCTATACATCCAGTACATTGGCAGTACCGGAGGTTTATGGTCAATGGAACACTATATCAGTCTTATTGGGTAGAGTAACCACAGCTCCATGATTATTTACCAAATGTCTAGTTGTAGTGGCAGCGTACTTAAGGCCCAGCAAAATTCATGTGTTTCCATACCTTAATGACTGACTGGTAAAGAGGTCAAGTCTTAAGTATTGCCTCATGTACACTCAGCAGGGGACTTTCCTTCTCCACAAATTGGGCTTCACAATCAGTGCAAAAATATTACACTTCTATTCACACCAAACCCAGAGTTTTTAGGAGCCATACTCCATTCACTCACAGTAAAAGCTTATTCCAACAACAACATAGTAATGGCATTTCAAGGGTGGATCCTCTTTACCACCGGTCACTTATTCTAACATTGAGAATGATAATGAAAATGTCAGTGATGATAGCATCAGGTATTGTTGTAGTCCTGCATGCAAGATTGTGCATGCATCCACTGTAGGAGTACCTAGCCAGACAATTGTCAGAAGTGGTTGTGGGATGTGAGGAATTAGTGTTGGTGGAGCTCAGAATTTAGCACAAATTGTAATGATGAAAAAAGATAAGGTTGCTTCTGGGACTATCATTTCTCATCCCTCAACCACAAGTGGTCATCAACGCAGTCGCATCATTGACATGTTGGGGCGTGCACATGTGCCACCTCTCTTTACTGGGTCGATGGTGTGCTCCTCCATACCAATGTGCTTGAACTGATAGCAATGCAGTTAGCCCTTTAAGTGACAATTCAAAAAAAGTTGGTCTTAATTTAAATAGACAATATGATTACAATGATGTACATATAGATACAAGGGGGCACACACTCTCCACAACTGTCCAAGCTGGCACAGATTAGTTGGCTTTGGGCATTACACTATCAAATATGCTTGTTGCCATGACATCTTCCAGGAATGAAGAATGATTATGCTGACCAGCTCAGCAGATCACATGGCCAAACGCATGAGTGGGAGATCAATTCCTAGGTTCTACAGCAGTACATTGGGATTGGCAAAAAATAGACTTGCTTGCCACACGCAAAAATGCCAAAACATTGCGCATCTTGGTACCCAGACCCACCATTCCAAGGCAACATTCTGAGTATGAGCTGGTCAGAGATATTTGCTACGGCTCCCCCCCCCCCCTTACCACTGAGTTCAAATGCTGTACAGAAAATGCTTCAAACGTAAATGGCACTACTCATTGGCCCAGCGTGGGCACACCAAATGTGGTAATGCCTACTTCTGGAGATGTCCGTTCATCCTCATGAAAAACTACTCGACATTCAGACTTTCCTAGCATCACAGCCAGCTAAAATATACCAATCTCGAATCTCGCAGTCTTGCTATTTGGCACCGAAGGTCTTAGACTATGGTTATTTGAAACTTCCACACAAGTATATTAAAGTCTTAAAAAAGCCAGAGGGCCTAGTATGTGGGCATGTTATGTGACTAAATGTGAAAGATCTGTGGTGTACATTGCAGTTCTTCAAAGTAAGCATTGACCGCATCAGTAGAGCACATTGTCTGTTACTGATTACGCTGACCGAAGTCTGGCCTATCCTACACCTGCATCCAAGTACAAATGGCAGCAACTGCTGCAAAACTGACAACAGTCAAAATCCCCGCTAAACATAACATTACATTCTGCTGTATCATTCCTATGGAATATCCCATTAGCAGATATCTGTAAGGCTCCCATGTGGTGTTCCACCCACACATTTACTAAACACGACAATGTCTATACTAATGGCCAAAAAGAGACAAAATTGGGCACACAGTACTCAAAACATTATTCCAAATGTCTATCACACTTGCTCCAAGCTTTAGGATGATGGGTATTGCTTTTCACTCTATGCAAAGCGTGTGAACTACAGTTACACATGCTAACAACAGGAAATGTTACCTCTAACCATCTGTAGCTTGTAGTGCTGTAGATTCACATAAACCCTACCACCTCACAGGAATCAAGCAAGTGTTAATACTTATGGAAACTGTTGCAATTTAATGGTAGTTGCCCTGGACTCACGTTACAACTTCCTGCTGCCAGGTGCACATACCTACCCTTAGGGAGGAAAAGCAATATGTGTTGGATTCTGGTGCATTTTGTGGAAGTACCACGAGTCCCCTTATGACCAAAACCCTTTCTTTGAGATAAACAAGTAGTAATATTGAAAGCCTAACACTAGATGGAAGGAGTGTGTGAAGCATGCAAATTTAGACAAGTACAAGCTACAAACAGATAATTACATGTAAGTAATTTGTTCCCTTGCCTCATCGAGGAGTGCACACCATAAGACACAAAGCTCTCAAGATCGCGGCGAGTGATATTTTGGACCAAAGCTGCTTCTTGTAGTAGCTAAAAATACTGATGCAATGGTGTGAGATTCTGTTAAAGTTGATGGGATCCATCAAGACTGGCCAAAAGTGAGATTGTGCTACAAGGCTCACTTGCTTATGAGGCTCGTGACTGACGGGTGAAATAGCTCCCAGATGTGAGACTTGCGCTCAGCAAGGGAGACTGTGCTCTAAGATGTGTGTCTCACCCTAAAGACTGCACACAAGTGCTTAATATGAGCCGGTGGTTTCTGGGGCTCGGCACTAGCACTTAATTGTCAACACTGGCGCTTGTGACAGTCTGCAACAAGGTGTCTCTGTCTGGCTAATTTAAAGATGATCATAACAACAGTTAATTATTAATTCAATATACATTAAAAATGACTATTACCTGCCGCCCAAGCAATGCTTATAGCTTTGGGGGCCTGTAATAGTCTGAATTGTCACAGTAGTATGAGTGTGTTGGTATGCAGTTGTGTTGTTACTTCATTGGCAGCTGCAATGTGTGGTGCTAACTGCAGTGGCCTCCTGACAAGAGACCTGGCACTTATTCTTTTTTTTTTTTTTTTTTTATTTTTTTTTTTTTTACAAATTAAGCACTTGCACACGCAATGTAATTCCCTGACTTCAGCCATACTAATGTTTCAGGACCCTGCCATCATCAGAAATCTGCGAATCAGTCTGTAGGTGGGTTCTCTCTGGACTGATCACTCAGTAGAATTCAAATTATTAATTAATTTGGGGGCATTTTAGGTGAGGTCCTCGATAAAACCTAAATTAGTTAGTGGCAGAATCTAAACTCAAAAATGCCTGCACTACACAAATCTCGCCACCCAAAATAAGATAGCAACTTTGCCAATTCCTTAAATGACTCTAGCCCCGAAAATGTTAAGGCTAGGAGTTAGAATAATAAAATTAACCCAATACAGCTAAAAGTGGGAAGGGTTTTTTGCAAAACTTTTCTAAAAATTTATGGAAGGACAGATGGCACTTGGAGATTTTTGTAGGGGATATGAGCTAGAACCGCCAAGTCCAGGCCTGATTGCGAGCAATCGTGACTGCAATTTGCCTGGCGGGGAGTGTTTAGTTAAGTCCAGCATACTCTCTGTGCACATTCCCCCCGACTTTATCCTCCAGGCCACTCCCTAAAACTTTTGCCAATATCAGTCTTGACCCAAACACATACTAATATACACAGAATATTTTATGAAAAGAAATGTATATATTTTATAATGTATTATTTTTGTATAACAAAGCACTATACAATCTCTCACTACCACCCTCCTGACCCCCATGAGCTGCATTCTTCCTGCAGCCTTGAGTCTTTTCTTGAGCATTGAAAATTTCTGTTTACGTCACTTATGGGGGAGGTGGGGTTCTGCCTTCAAGAATATAGTGTTTCGGAGATGTGAAATAAGGAGACCAGGTTGTTCGACAAATGATGTAGTTCTTGATATACTATTATAAATGAAGGAGTAAAGCAGAGTGTCTGCTGCTTATATATGTACTGTAATGTATGTGAGTAATAATGCTGGGGACCCCCCTGATCTGAGCTGTGAAGTCTGTAACGATTCACTTTGGACCATGTGAAATAAAAATACTGATCACAGTACTGAGAGATGCCACAATCCCTTTTCTTCTGCAACAACAGATATATACGCTGCACTCTTGTATGAAGTGGCTGTCGTGGCATCTGCTCCATCACCTGGGTGCTGTGTGCGGTGCATGTGACTTTAAATGTACCTCAAGGGAGAATGGATACTAGCACCAACCATGGCCACTCTGAGTATGGCATTGTTTGAATCCTTGAGGCAACAGAAAGGTATTAGGATGCCAGTGGCGCTCTGTCTTTTCATATTACTGCATGCATACCTGCCAACTTGAACAAAATGTCACAGTGTGAGGAGGGGGCGGGTCCTTTTAGGGGGTGGGGCCTCGTGCCCGAAGTACCTAAGAGGCACTTTTGAACCCCACCCTGCCCCAAGCCCCCTCCTCCCAAAAAAACAAGCATTGGCATAGCCAATAGGTCTCGCCTTTGGGACCTTATAGCCGCACAGACATGGGGTGGCCTTTGAATCTGATTGAGTGCAGGGCCTTCTTGTCTATCATTCCACCTGCACTCATTCTGCAGTCTGTCCAGACTTGCAGTGTTCCATCTTTTCAGCTACTCTGGAGCTGATCGCAGATCTCCATCAGCTGGTTTGGGGACACGAAATTTCTTCTAACAGAGAAGTGTAATAAAGGACCTAACATATCCCTGTACCCCTCCTAGCACAGAGCCATCCCAGACTGTCTGAAGCCAAAATATAGAGTCGGGACCAGGGATGATAGACATTGAAGTAGGGCCCAGCAATGACTCCTGTTCAAAGTGCTGCCATTTTATGCCTCACTGAGTGTGTAGTGGAAGTATTGTTGCAGTGGGAGAACAGAAGCATGGGTAGGAAGCACAGACTCCCAGTCCCTGTCCATATCAGGTGGACCAGACCAAGTAAAGTCTAGCAGCCCCACTGAAATGTGTCCACCCTCTCCCATTTAAAAAGTACATTTCCCAGTCCACTCAGAAAGAAAGCATCAGCCAGTTTGACGCAAACGTGCACAACTCTTTTGAAAGTTACTTTCCCAGAATAGTTCGCATAATGACCTCAGCTAGTTTGCAGTGTTTGACGACTTCCCAGCACCCATCTCGCTCTGAGACAATCTCACTTGTACTGGTGTCTAGACAGGGTTCACTTTTTTGTGCTGTTGGCTGCTTTTTAGGACTGCTCCTAACATTCCAAAACCTTTATTGAGAACTTCATTAGAAGGGCCGACCTCTGCTACCCTCAAAACCTTCTCTTTTCAAAGGCTTTCCAGTATTAGAGAACTTTCCGGAGTAGCCGTGCATGGTTCTTCCATGTTCAAGTCTTCCAAAACAGACAAGTTCTACGTTCTGTGGTACTATTTAAATAGGACAGGCAAGAGGGCCCTGCGTAGCATAATGGATTCACAGAATGGAATGAGAGGGTGTGTAGAGTCTAACTGCATGCCTCGTCAGCGGTAGTAAGTGCTATATAATTTCAAAATGCAAAATAAATTCATATAGCGAACGCATCGGTGACTCGGGGACAGGCACTCCATTCCTTGCAAATTGTAGTCCCAATCTGCACTTCAGTAACAACATGTATAAAGCCAACACATTTCTATCGCCAGATCCTGTTCAATCCCCTGATAACCCTGTAACCAAGGCAATGTTTACTGCACAGTCACGTGACTGTTTGCCCATAACCGCAGCACTCCTGCGTCACTGGCGACCGGAACCACGCATCTACGTCATTTCATCGCTGCTCAAGGACATTCAATGCAGCCTTTCATCTCCATCTTCTCAATAATTGCAAAAAAACACTGGTCCATGAAAAGAAAGCGCTGCTGCAGCGGTGGGTCAGGTAGCGAGGCGCTCGCCTCGCATACAGCACCAGGCATGCAGTGAACATTTAGGCACAGGAAGGAGAAAGCACGAATGTCGTACTATGAAGGGTCATTTGTATATAGGCCAGTGGAAGGCCGTTCTGTTTGTAGTATTGTGCATGTGTTACACTGAAGGTGGAACGCCCCTTCTACCCACCTCCAGTTTCACTGTTGTTGGTTTGTTCCATGATGTGTTACCTTGGTAAATAAAAGGATTCTACTGCACGTGCCCGGCACTTGGCACACCAAGACCAAACTGACGCCACATCTCTCGGCGCTCTCTGTTCATGCCGCAGCACAATCCCAAACGTGTGGACAGGACACTCTCCACCCTCAGTAACCCACTTGGAGTAGCAATAAATACTGGGTTTGTAGAATAGCACAGCTCTCTGCTCCCAAGGTGAAAGGCATCTTTTGCCTGGAAGACTCTACATCTGGGACTTGCTAACTTTAAAAGCGTTGATGGATTGCTCTCACCAGCTATTCTAAGACTGCATGTATATGTCTCTTTCTCTCCGTGTACACATGCTTTCCTGACAACAAATCCTTCGCGGCAGCCGGCCCATCTGTTTCTTCTGTGTGCATTGGTCGTGCTTCATGCTGTGTGTGTTTCTACTCTTCAGTTCTCGTCAGTGGTTCAGCAGAGGTGACGTTCAGCCGCATCTTGATGCGCTTAGAGAAATGGGGCCAGCCAGCGCTGAATCCAGTCCGAGCCCTGGCGCAGTTCAGCCCATGTCTTACTGGAGCCCGGCAGTCTAGCTTTAGCTGGATCACACCCACACACGCACAATCTACCCCTTTCAGAAACAAGCAGTCTCTGCATGGTCATCTGCTAGCCCGCGAGTGGTGCGCGCGCGCTATAAGGAAAAGAAAGCAAAAGTGAAAGCGTGGCGCTTTGTGTGTAACCTGACACACGAGGAATGCAGCTGGCGCCCTGCTCGCTCCCGCAAGGCAAAGGCTGTGGGAGTGAACATTTGTCTAAAAGGTGGGACATGCGCCCGCTTTTAGCCATTGGCAGGCTACAAAAACACAATGAGACAGGCAACAGCCAACCAAATGCGTGGGGGGGAGTCTGAGCCACACTGAAAAGTTGATACTGATTACATGAAGCCTCCCATAGAGCAGCGCATACACGCTGCGCTAGGCTCGACCTAAAAATGACTTGCTGGTGCCTGTGTCCTGGGGTGTTTTCACACCCCTTAATGGACATCTGCAGTTCAAAGCCTCGCAAACCGAGCTGGGAAACCACTATTTACAGTGGTTTTCAGCTCGTTTTCCCTGCCACTGGGTGATATCGGCTCCTCACCGGTAGACCGTGTGATGGGAGCCGACATTGTGTCCCGCACGGTGGCACTGTGCGAGTTGGCAGGTATGTGCATGTTATGCTTCATACAGGGGTGTAGCTTCGGGTGGAGCAGTGTTTGGGGTGTCTTTCCCACCCCCCCCGCCAATAAATGCATTCTTGGCTTGAGAGTTGGGTCTGGGTCCCTTAGTCAGGTCTCCTATGCCTTTGTTGTTTTTTCTTGTTGCCTTCCTTTGACTAATAAGTTTGAATTTTTTTTTTTTTTTTAAGGATCTTAGACAGAGGCCACCTAATGCAAGTAAGTATTGAACCTGTACCTCATAGGAACAGTGTATTCCAAACCTTGGTCATCCCTCCACCATACTGTTTTTAGTTAGGAAATTTACGATTCTCCCAGTCCCCCGCACCTAATCTCACTGACTAAACTACCCCCCTTGCTGCACAGCGGAGACTAGCCCTGGAAGGTAAAGTATATTATTATGAAAAGCTCGCAAAAGGTCAGTTGGAGTCGGTTTTGCTAAGTATAGTCATTCCATCCAGGTATTGTTCCAACAGCAGTCAGTATGTCACTGTCGCCAACTCCAATAATCACATTCTAGGCCCATGAGATCATAACCCACATTCCATTCCCTCAAACCCGTCTCTCGTTCACATTAAACGGCTGTGACAAGGAATGGGCAGGCACTGTATATAATGAAAGTCTAGATGGAGAAGACAGACTCTGGGGAGGCAGCGCCACTTAGTGGCTAGTCTGAGTAAAGCAACGGCTGAGATCTAGGAGATAGTATGAGACCCAGGGACTCACTGACCACCAGTGACCAGTCACAGTGGCGGTGTCTCGGCTCGTAGAACTCCGCATATAACAATAGCCCCGTGGCACCATGTGATTGCCCAAAGTGAGAGTAGATGGACCTCAGTCCAGCAGCGGCACCAAGTGATCAGTCACTATAATGCAAGGATAGATATGCTAGAGGGGGAGCAAACAGACTGCGCCGCAGCCAGAAATGTCACCAACTCGCCAGTTTAAGTACCGTTTTAAGGTCCAAAAGCGAAATTGAGGGGTAAAAATTCACTGAATGACTTAACTGAGATCCCGCATGCAGCCGATCGGTAACTCACTTTTTGAACCTATGCCCTGTCAGGGTTTAACTTGGGCAAACTGATTTGTATGTGATTTCACTGCATATTTTTCATGAAAATAAATTTCGTTGGGTACATATCAGTATATAGAAGTGCATCTACACATGCGCTTAAAATTACCTGGTGAATTTCAGTTTCCTTCTCGCTATATATAGAATATTTTTTAAATTACCTTATAAAAAGCTACATATCACTGTTTATTAGTTTTATAGCTTAGCCTTCAAATTTTGCCACAAAAAACTGTAATCTTATTTAAATTTTTGAAGTGACATTGTCATTTTAAGGCATTTAAAGAATGTTTTAGAGGAATTTGCAACAATTAATTTTTATTTGGGGCATTTCTATGTAATCAATTTGCTGTGAATTGACTGGAGATCTGCAGGGAATAGAAAAACACTCAGTGGCGTAACGAAACTTGAGCCCCCCCCCCCCCCCACACTTCTGCAAGATACGTGGAGAGGCCCCTCCGGACTCAATCAGGAGCTCTCCAGCCAGGGTATTGTGCTGATTGGGCCTTTGGAGCTTGCCGCCCCCCACCACACTGCGGATGCTACGGGTGCCTATGTTGCGCCACTGGCCTGGTGCTGCTGCTGCCTTCTCCTTTACGGTGGCTGCTTCTTGGTCTCTGCCATTGGAGCCAGACATGGCCTCATTCCAGTAGCGCCTAGATACCTTGTCTCTTCTTGTGACACTATACTTCCTGCAGGAACCCAAGCATTTCTAAATGCTTCTGCAGACAGGATGCAGGCCCTTCACTGCTGTTTTCTTACACTCTAAGCTACGGCTGATTTGGACGGAGAGGCCACCCTTGAAATGTTGCTGTGTAGTGGAAGAAGATTACATTTCCGCAAAGTGGAGCACTAATACCTGAAAGCGGAAGAGAGTGCCTTTATCTATAATTTTCTGTTCTTTGCTATGAGCTTATTGCCTCATTTGAACCAAGCTCATCTGCTTGCCAATTCCTACAGCCATGACCTTTCCATGTCCTGCTCTCTGGTCCTCTCTCCTCACTTCTGATGATGCTTTGGCACAAAGTTTGGTATACCTCGCTCTTCCCTTTGGGCCCCTGTGTGCTCCTTTGTTCTTGGAGCAAGAAGACTTCAAGGGCTGTTTTGTGAACTTCTTTTTCCAGGGCCTTCCATCAGGGAATGGCTCTGGCTCCGGCTCCCTGGTGCTCACTTCACAAGCCATGTCTTTGCTTTTATGTGTGTGAGAGAAGTTTGCTCCGCTGTTAATTATATTTGTATGCGCCTTGTTGAGTCTTCAGAAAACTCTTTTCACTATACAAAAAAACAGCACAACTACTGACTCATTGGTTGTTATTTTTCAACAGTCTGTTTTGTGTTAACTGTGTTAGCCCCAGGACTCATAATGACATGAAGGACAAAAAAAGAGCAGGTACAAGAACTTTAACGCTGTATAAGATGTCTAGGAAGCCGGGCATTTGGTGGGGCAAATTCTCCAGCCACAATTCAAAATTAACCCATAGTCAGGAAAACACTGTTTCTCAAAGCAAGGTTTGTCTACCCCTTAATAGTGCAGATTTGAGTTGGAAGGCTACTTTGGAAAATGTTTGTTATCGACTAGTAGTATCAGCACAACAGCAGAATCAAAAACCTCTCAGTAAATGATCCCAGAACCATTTAGTAACATCAGAAAGTATGTTATGATTAAAATAGGAACAAAACAGCAAACATTGGATCCGCCACTGCAAAGTTATAGCATTGCAAAGTACCATTCCCATTCCACGTGGACAGTCAATTAATTCCTCCGTGGTGCTCACAAGTGGCCCTGGAGGCTTCTTCCCACTCCATTAGCATAGCATAACTCCCAGCTCCAGTCAACCTCTTGCCTTCAGGCGGGGTAGAGTGGCTGGATGAGAGTCAGTCACCTTGTGCAGCCAGGCACCGTTCAGGTCCCAAACTTCACAGATTTCCTGGGACGGTGTCTCTGGCTTGACCAATGGCAAATTACCATTATCATGCTTGGTTACCAATATTAAGTGCCCAAACGTGCAAGCAGGAGCAAACTAAACAAGACACACATTCACAATAACTTGTGACTAACTACAGCTATCCTGCCAGGGAAAACAGAGGTCCTCAGGCACCGCTCAGAATTTTGTTTAAAAAATAAATTTCTTTTCACTTCAATGTAAGCAGACTACAGAAAGCCGTCTATAAGGAAGCAATAGGTTGGTTCTACAAATAGGTGGTAGCGCAAAAGAAAGTGGCAACAAAAGAAAATCGTAGCGATCAGGACCACTAGAACGCATTACTGCCTATAATCAGATTCCCTCTATGCAGAAAAGTAGAACAAGCATAGGTTTCTACTGCTGGTTGTCTCTGACTCTCCTGAGGCCTGCAGCTTTGGTGGCTGGCATGGCTGGGCTGCAAAAAACCGCGGCCAGCAATTATTAAATTATGGTCTGACCGTCTCAGTGCCTTGCACCCACCGGCCACCTCACATGCAGTTTATGCTGCATATGACAATACTGGCCCAGCTCTGCCCCACCCTATGCCTCACTCTGAGGATGAAAACCATGCAGCTGCGTGCCGTGAACCATACAGCACGTACGCACCATTTAATTTATGAGGCGAGGTAGCGGGTGTAACTTTTTAACTACGTTCCAGACGGACCCCGCTGTCAGCAAATGTACTGTGTGCTGAGGGGTCCCCCCCCCTCCCGCAACGCAGGGGTTGCGTGGGCCTGTGTTACACCCATGAAAACACTGGCGCAGCACTGACTGCCAGTGCAGCGCTGGATTTGCCATAGAGTATGCCGGCCATTCCCCCCAGAAGGCTGGTTTATGCAGCTCCCTGGCTCTTCTAAGCCACTTGAAGTTACACTCCTGCCCCATTCGGGCCCCAGTTACAGCAGTAACTGTCACTTACCTACTGTGCTTGTTTTGCATCGCTGTTTGTGACCTCCCTGTTGCACTGCTGCCCTTCATATACTCCACAGGCCTGACTGCTACTGGCATCTCCAGAGGGTGGGCAGATGGGGCCTTTAGGAAAGTGCCCTTTTTGTATGGTCACCTTCACACTTGTTTCCCCAATGCTGATGGTATTTACTGGAGCCTGCTACCCAGGCCACAGTACCAGTGCTCTCTCCCTAAATTATGATGCATTTGAAATGGTAACCCCAATTGCAGCCGCGGCTGGTGCGGGATGGGGGGGGGGGGGGGAGTCGACAGACTGCGACAAGGGAAAATAAAATTTAAAAAAAGAAAACCACTTAACTTGCGCTCGCTGCATCGCCGAGTTGGCGCTAACAGGAACAGGAGAAATGTTTTTATTTCTCCTTTCTTTTCCGACTTTGCATGCGTGCTGCAGTGAGCAGCACACATACAAAGTGGGAAAAGCTTTAAACTTATCTAGGCTTGTTATTTTGTACAGGAAGGATAACCTTCCTGTACAAAACCTATGCTAGGCTCACGCACACACCCTAGAGCTATGGCGCTAAGATGTGTGTGTGGCGCTCGGCAGGTGAAATCACCGCCGGCGCTTGGGAAAGGGGAGGAGAGAGCCATATCTCTGTAGATATGGCGCTCTCCTGCTCCCTCCCTGTCAATCAGCGCAGCCTCTTTGGGTGCTGTGCTGCGGTGTGTATTTTTAAAAAAATCTGGCCCACGGAGAGGCAAATTACTACCAGTGGTTAATTGGTTAAAAAAAAAAAAAAAGTGCCAGTGTTCTCGTCAGTAGGCAGCTTGCACCGACCTAAAACAGAACCAACTACTTAGCATGAAAGTGGGGAGAAGATGTGGCTTAGTTGCCAGAGCTGCTGACTTTGTAGCTGAGGAACCAAGTTCGAGTTCCAGCTCAACATCCTGTGATTCTTGGCAAATCACTTAATCGCCCCTTGCCTACCATAATTGAATGTGTCTTAACTGGTGCTCATGAAAAGCGCCGGTGTTGATGATTATGTGCCGGTCCTGAGCACCAGCAACTACTGGCTCAAATTAAGCACTGATTACTACCCTGTATTTCCGAGCTGTTTAGTCTGAAGCCATGCAGTAAACCCCAAGATCTTTTGAGTTAATCTATGTGCTGTAGATGGTACAATGTAGAGAAAAATAAACAGAACCTATGTGCATCTGTAGTCCTCATCGAACGGCATCATGATGCAGCTCCAATAGAGAAGGTAATTGCTTGTGCTGTGCACATGTCCCACCCACAGGCGCACACAGCATAACCAAGAATGCATCATCGGCCGCCATGTTGTTTTCTTTTAAACAGTGCTTAATTTGAACCTGTGGTTTCTGGTGCTCAGCCCAGGCACTTTATTGTCAACACTGGTTTTTATGACAGTCTGCCACATGGTGAAGCTGTTTGTCTAATTTACAGATCAGAACAACAACAGTTGTTTATTAATGCAATATACATTAGAAATGACAAATACCTGCATCCAGGCTATTACTGTATTTTGCATTTCTTTTTTTTTTATATTTCTTTTTATTAAACAAACATAAATACAATAATACATTACAGAGGAGTCAATCGCTTAATGGCATGAGGTATCTTGGGGGAGGAAAATCATTGTACCTAATTACAGGAAATGAGGAATGTTACGGTGAGGGCGGGTCTGTAATGTCAATACAGCGAGGCGGTGTGCAGATGTCTCCTCGGTATATATTCCAAGAGCCCCATACACGGGACCACTTTTTCGGGCAACCCCTGGCCAGGTACACCGTTTTTCCCTATACATGCACCAGTCTAGATCCCTCTCCCAGGCCTCTATTGTGGGAGGTTGCTCTGCTCCCCATCGCTGCGCAATATTCCTCTTTGCTAGCATGAATCCCAGTGTGGACCATTGTGTCTGGGCTGTATTCAAGTCAGTAGGTTCCCAAATATTCAGGAGGCAGCGTCTCACCTCAGGGCGAAGCGGAGCGAGAGTACCGAGTTGATGACACCTTGAACCCTGCGCCAGAATGTGCTGATGACTGGACATTCCCAAAGAATATGTATAAACGTTCCTGTGTGCCCACAGTTCCTCCTACACTCCCCACTCATCTCCCTTCCCATGTGTACTAGTTGAGGCCCAGTCATGTAAGTCCTGTGTAGGATTTTAAGCTGGACTAATCTGAGACGCGCTGATATGGCTACCACCCTGGGAGAGGATATCGCCTCCTGCCAATCCTCCTCATCCAATTCAATCCCGTCCCGTGTCCACTTCTCCCGCAGTGTTTGGAGCTGGTCCTCCCCATTGTTGATTAACTTCTTATATATGAGAGAAATGGTTTTCTCGGGTAGTGACCCGTCTAGTATTCTATCTTCCAGTGGTGAAGCGTCGGGAGGGACGGAGTCTCGTGTCAGGTGCATACGTAGTGAGTGCACGATTTGTACATAGCGGAAGTGTTCAGTGTCTGCCAGCTTATATTCATTTTGGAGGTCTACAAAGGGTTTGATCCCGCTGGTTCCCAACATATCTTTGATGTGTGAGATTCCTATTAGGTCCCACCTGTCAAACCCTTTCGTCTTCCACAGACTACCTAGCTTCTCTGAGTCCCACAGTGGAGTGGCTAGTGTCAATGTATTGCCCCATCCCAGTGAGGTAGTTGCGCTGTGCCAAACCTGAACGGTGTGTGCAGTGGGTCCAGTTAGGGCAAGTCGTCCAGGCTTTGAGTATAGTGCTCTACCATACGTCCCTCCCGGGAGGAGCCATCTGTCCATAGCATAGCCAGGGTCATCTGGGCGACCGTAGGTGCCGTGGTTAACGGCAGCAAGATGTGCTGCCCAATAGTATTTTTTAATGTCAGGAAGGCTAATGCCTCCTTCATACCACGATAGGGTGAGTTTAGTTAAAGCAATGCGAGGTTTTCCTTCCCACAGCAGAGTGCGCTGGAGGTTCTCAATCTCTTTGAAGTAGTGAGCTGGGACAGGGTCCAACGTGTTCTGTAGGATATATAGAAACCTAGGGAGGGACATCATTTTAAAAAGGGCTGCTCTACCCAAAAGCGAAAGGGGAGTGTTTTCCAACTAGCAATATCTTTCTGGAGTCTGCGAAGGGGTGGAAGGAGATTCCGCTCGTATCGAAGTGCGGCATCTAGGGAAACAAATATGCCTAGGTATTTAAACCCAATTGTGTTTATCTGTATTGGACAGTTCCTGGGGGAAGAGGAGGGTCACCACTAAGGGCATATAACAGGGACTTATTCCAGTTTACGGTGAAGCCAGAAAATCTGCCAAAGACCTCCAGCATATCCAATATCACCACCAGGGAGTGTTTCGGCGAGGCTAAATAAAGGAGGATGTCGTCCGCATACAAGGAAATGCGGTCCTCCCAGTCCGGGGACCATTTCAGTCCTCTTATCCTTGGGTCACCTCGGATCCACGCAGCAAAAGGTTCAAGGGCCAGGGCGAAGAGGAGGGGCGAGAGCGGACATCCCTGGCGGGTTCCCCTGCTAAGCGGGAAGGCTGCAGAAAGTTTGTTATTGACTACCACTTGGGCTAGGGGGTCACTGTACAGAAGACGTACCCATTGGATAAAGTTAGGCCCAAAGCCCAGTTTGGCCAAGACTGCCCACAGATAGGGCCACTCCATAGTATCAAATGCCATGGTGGCGTCTAAGGACACCACCACCGCTGGTTCTTGAATAGTGTGTGCTCTACTCACCACTCCATGTAGTCTGCGCAGGTTTAGTGCCGTGTTCCTATGTGGCATAAATCCAGATTGATCCGGATGAACCAGGCCGCTGATTATTTTGGCTAAGCGCGTGGCCAATAATTTGGCCAATATTTTGGGTTCGGCGTTCAGAAGGGAGATGGGTCTGTATGATGCGCATTCGGTTTTGGCCTTGCCCTCTTTGTGGATTGTCACTATGGTCGCGAGCCTTTGCTCCCTAGGCAGCACCCCGCCCTCTCTGGCCTCCTCGAACATGGCCTTCAGGTATGGTGCCATCTTATCTGGCCGAAGTTTGTATAGCTCAATAGGAATTCCATTAGGACCGAGTGCCTTCCCTGACTTCAAAGCGCGAATTGCTTGCCCAATCTCCTCTATTGTCAGGTCGCTGTCCATATACTGACGGTCTTCTAAAGTGAGCCGGGGGAGCTTAATGTCACGCAGTAGTTCCTGTGAGTCTTCTTCGGAATGTGGGGTTACAGTTTTGTATACCGCGGAGAAGTGAGTAGCAAATCTGTCCGCTATGGTTTGTGGCTCCGTGATGGGCCTCTCTCCCTCAACCCTAAGTTCCGGCACCAGCCTATTGGCGTGCTCTTTTTTGTCGAGCCACGCTATAAGTTTCCCTGCTTTATCTCCAAGGTCATAGACCCTGCCTAGCTGCTCCCTGCTCATTGCCCTCGCCCTGTCTGTCACTAAGGCCTTGTATTCATGTTGTTTTAGGCTCAACAGGTGGAGCTTTTCTGGCGTGGCTCCGAGTTCAGGGTCTCCCTCCAGGGCACTGATTTCGGACTCAATGTCGATCACTTCTTTACGATTTTCTTTCTTAACTCCGGAGATCAGTGACAGTGCCTGGCCTCGGAGTACCGTCTTGAATGCTTCCCACAGTATCTGAGGTGAGGAAACAGAACCCTCATTATCCAAGAAATAGGTGTCCATAGCTTTCACTAATTCGTTTCGAGTTTTGGGGTTTTTTAGATACCAGGGGTTAATGGGAGCGATCCTGCCCACCGTGGAGTGACCAAGGGCTATATGTGTCCATATTGGCGAGTGGTCCGAAATGCCTCTAGCTAAGTGTTTGATGTCTTGTATGCTGTGGGCCTGTGTTGCCGGAACTAGGCAGTAATCCAACCGGGATAGACTATTATGCGCACCGGAGTGGAAGGTATATTGCTGCTGTTCTGGATGATATGTTCTCCACCCGTCTACCAGTCCCATGGAATTGAGGAAGTCGGGTAACCATTGACAAGAAGGCCCCATGTCTCGCGGGGGATAACGGTCCAATGTGCCAGAGACTACTGCATTAAAGTCACCCCCTACAATCAAGTGGCCCTCTGGAATAGTGAGTAGGATAGAGCTCAGGTCTATAAATGTTGTGTTCTGTAGTCCCGGTGGGACGTAGATTGACATAAATGTGATGGTTCGCCCCTCCCACATGCCCGACACCCCCACATATCTGCCTCGGTCGTCCACCCACGTGGCGCTCACAGTCAGGGGAAAGGAGTTTTTCATCATGACGCCCACCCCCTTGAACTCGAGGTGAAACCTGCATGGGCCACCATTTTGTATCCCCATCTGTGCATTGCCTTGCATTTGTTACCAATGAGATGTGTTTCCTGTAGTAGGACGACATCCGGGGCCTGGCGTTTGACATACTGGAGGACTACACTACGCTTGATCTTGTCTCCCAGTCCATTAACATTCCAACTCAATATCTTAATGTCTCCCCCCCCTTGTGCACCCATTGATTAGTTCAAAAATTACAGGATCCTCTGTTGCAAAATAAAATTGAAATGACAATTCAAGAACAATACAAACATAAAAACATGAAACCCCCTCCCAACTACCCCCACCCTGCTTCCCTGCACTGTGAGCGAAGAACTGCCCATAAAAACTCTGCAGAGTGCCTGTCGCCCTGAACGAACACTAAAAGTAGTAAACGTGGGGGCATGCCATACCAATTAGCTGACCTTCCCCACTCAATAAGTATGAAAGTCCCTCAGAAAGTCATGCACCACAAATCTGGGTAGAGAACGAGGGCCGGGGGGGCCACTGTGATGGAGTTCGGCCCCCACCCCGCCCGTTACCTGTCCCAGGGCTTCAGAGGAGAGCGTCCGCTCCACGGAGAGCCTATATTTCTCTTAGTCCTTTTGCTCACGCTGTTGAGAGGCCTCCACCTCCGCAGCTCCGCTGCCGTCTGTCCCCTATTCGAGTGTGAGTCCAGCCACTCCGCCACTTCCTCCGGCCGCTCAAAGAACCAGGCCCTTCCCTCCGCCTCCACCCGGAGACGTGCCGGGAATAGCATGGCGTACTTGAAACCTCGGTCTCTTAGCGTTCGTTTAACAGGGAGGAAGGACCTCCTTTGTCTCTGCACTCGCTGTGTGAAGTCCGGAAAGAAAGAAATGTCTGCATTCTCGTAGCGGAGGCCAGGTCGGGCCCTGGCGTTCTGGAGGATTATATCTCGATCGCGGAAATTTAGCACTCTGGCCAACAACGGGCGAGGCAGAGCCCCGGCCTGGGGCGGCCTCCGGGAACCCTGTGGGCCCGCTCGATGACGAAGAACTTGCTGAGACCCTTGGGCTGCAGCTGGCGCAGGATAAGGTCCTCCACAAAGAGGTCTGGAGACTGCCCTTCCGCTTTTTCCGGCACTCCTAGGATCCGTAGGTTATTGCGACGTAGCCGCCCTTCATAGTCATCCAGCTTTACCTCAGTCGCCACACGGAATGTCCGCATCTCCTGCATTTCCTCTTGGATCTGTGCCACGTCTCCCACCAAGCTAGAGGTGGTAATCTCAACCTGTTTGACTTTGTCGCTGAGTTTAGACAGGTCTGCTCGGATTAAATTAACCTCTACGGCGATTGTGTCCATTTTGTGTTCCAGAGAGGTTTTTACACTGGAGATGGCATCCATGACATCCCTCAGGGACAGTTCCTGGTCTTCCCCACCTTGTTCACTCGCGGGGCTGTCTCTGGATTGACGGCTTTGAATCACGTCTTTAGGGAGGGTGTAGCGATCCAATTTGTTGGACTGCACCGCCTTAGAGCCCCTGGCACTTGCCGTCTTGCTCTTCTCCATGTCTGTGTCTCCGGAGGTGTCCAAGTTTGGCTCTCTCCTGAGCCGTGGCCCGGTCACTGACACTGGCGCCCTTCACCGCCTGTCTCACCGAAATCAGCGGCACCCAAGCCAGGGAGAGGGGGACGTCACGTTCACCATGCCCCGGGCCCCGGGCGCTCGGAATTTCAGTCCGATGTCCTGCGACCGCAGCACGGGCCGCAAGCCGCTGCCTCACTCCCAGCTGGGCGCCGTCTATCCGCGACAAGGGCGTGTAGGCAGGCTGTTGCTTTCAAGGCCACCATCCAGGGTTTCACACAGCTCCAGTAGATCCCCGTCTCCCCTTCGTGTCACGGATCAATGGGGGAGGGCAGTCAATCGCCCCCGCAACGGGATGCGAAAAATTCAGAGGGTGATGAGGGTCCGTACACCGCTTTTGCCCACGACTCCCAGGCGGCCCTCTGCAGCCACACCCCGTCACCCGGCACCCCGGGCCCCTGAGCCCGGCGTTCCAGTCTGCACCAATCTCCCGGCAACTCTCGTGACAGGGGCACCACTGTCCACGGCGCTTCCGCTGGATCCCCGCACCGCCACAAACAGTCCCCGGTGCCGCACTGGTCCCAGCAGGCACGGGTACAGAAAGACGAGGGCGCACCAGAGTGCAGCGGGTTGTCGCGGAAATCGAGCCCCCGGCTTTAGATTTTCTGTGGGCCCTCGTTACAGTGTGGCGATATTCTTTGACCCTAGTGATGGACGGTCACCTCCCTCACGTCCCGTGCGTTCGCTGATGGGGTCTCCTGCCACCTCACCTCTCCGTTCAGGCTGTATCTGCCTCCCGGTGCACTCACCGCCAGCGCCCCCCGCAGGTCCCAGCCGCTCTCTCGGTCCGCATATGGCACCGCGCCGATCCGTCAGCCCCAGGTGGTAGAGGCCAAGGCTGTGGTGCGCTCCGGCGGCCTGTCTCGAAAATCGAGCCCCCGGCTTCACAGGCCCCTCTCTCGCGAGGGTCGCAGTGTCTATTTCAGGCGGAGCTCGGCCCTCGCGCCCGGCACAATGTCTTCCGCTATCGTTCCGGTGCAATTCCCGACCTTCGGGTTTCGGATTTGTGTGGCGGATAGTCGTGGGGAGATCAGCTACGACGGAGCTCCCTCTTTAGGCGGCCATCTCGGTTCGGGTCTTGGCCACGCCCCCTATTTTGCATTTCTTGAATATTCTGAACTGTCACACTTCTAGAAATGTGATGGTTTGTAGTTGTGTTGGTACTGTCATTGGCAGCGATGTCAGGGGCAATGGGTGGTGCTAGCTGCAGTGGCCTCCTGACAAGGGCTCTGGCACTTAATTTTCTACAAATTAAGCACTGCTTTTAAAATATTTTCTTTTGTGGAAAGTCCGCTAGTTGTGCACATGTGCAGGCATATATTCCCGCTAGTGCATATGCACATCTGCTGGGCTGCATTCACTTCTCACAGACACCTCGAGGGGGTATGGGTACTCGGGCCAAAGATAAGGGGAGAGGATGAGGTGTAACAACTAGAGCTGCCGACTTTGGAACTAGGGAACCGGAATCGAATCTCGGCGTCGGCTCAACATCCTGTGATTCTGGGCAGATCACTTAATCTTCTTGTGTCCACAAAAAATGAATTCATCCTTGTATAATGGAACTAGTGCTCATGTAAAGTGCTCCAATACCTTCGGGTCGAGTTTGCTATAAAAAAAAAAAATGCAAAAAAAAAGGTGAATTATGACAAAATAGTTGAAGTCAGACACTCAAATAATCATTCCAGGCTAGTGGAGCTGATGATTCCTCTGAGCCTTTAATAAACAGATTTTATTGCAGTGAATTGCAGCCGAAAAGCTTTTAAAAGGGTGTAAGAAATCCCGGCACGTTAATTCTGTGAGTTTGGTGTGTACAGCACGTGGTAGCGCGAGCCGGATCGAGAGGAGGCTCGAGACTCTGGCACAACTGTGCCCCTCCCCTTCAACAGCGCAAAGTACATTACTTGGTAGACTGCAGGTGTGGTGGTTCGGTATGCATTAAAAAAAATAGCAAGCCGTAATGCACAAATAAAAAAATAAAAAAGTAAAATTAAGGAATGAAAACGCAGCTGACCTCTGTCCAGGTCACAATCAGTGGTCGAAGTGGGGGGAAAAAAAGTAGGGGAACTGTGGGCTGAGAATCAAAGGGCGGGAATAACCCGTGGATTGGGTCAGTGGGCGGAGTCAGAGGTGTGGCAGAAAGAGCAAAATATCCCAATTTTTAGTATTTGTTTCCCATTTCACTAACCGGTTACACCTTATTACGTTATTTAATTTAACCAATGGATACACATGTTTATTTAAGGTTTAATATGAGTTATTGACATTAAAATACATTCACAAAGTGGGATATGTTTCCAATCACAGAATGTCCCAAATATCCTTAAAAGTGGAATTGCAAGCCATTTGTCTCCCAGCCATGGAGTTTCTGTCATCAGCACTTCTCCTGCCTTTTTCCACAAGGGCAGTTCAAACATGAATGGCAAAATATCCTAGTTTGCAAATGTTTTCCACATAACTATGGCTCTGCCATATTTGCCACATAATACATCATCTGCTGCATAATCTGACGATTTTAACTAATAAATTGTTTATAGCTCAAACGGACCAAAAGTTACAAAAAATGTGACTTGTGCTGCTGTGAAGTGGAGGGCCCTTTGCAAAGGTTGACTGGTCACCTTTCTCACTGCTGCAGCTGTATGTTCCACTAGTACTAATAAGGAAAAATCTTTGCAGAGACTGTTGGCATGTGTAAAAATGTCAAAATAATAAAGTATCAGAAAATTTACAGCACCACTAATACCAGTGTAGGGTGTCAGAGCACTTTACATCACATATTACACTGAGACAATCAATCATATGTGTGTAAATCACTGTATAGGAAATGTTACATAAGACAAAGGACTACAAGATGTAGGAGTCACATGACAACCATACTAGTAGGCAGCATAGTTTAATAGTGATTGGTCTGGAGAAACACAAACTCAGAAATTAAAACGTAATACCATGGTTGGGGGTTCTCTTTAATAATCAGAATTGATTTCTACCCAAATGAACCCTTTTTTGCAACATTAGGATAATCAAAAACTGGGGAAAAAAACATAACGCTCTAATTTATACCTTGCAGTTTGCATGCAGCTCCTACATGACAGTTAATAGCTCACTGCTCTATGTTAGGATTTTAACTTATTAACTGCAAGTAACAATAGGGTCTCTCTGACAAAAGTAGTAACCCACTGACCTATTTAAAGTATGTGCACTTTGTGATCTGCATGGTACATGTTCTTAGCAGCAGGCACATTAACCCTCTGCGCTTCCTTTCCATGAGTCAAAACGTCCACTAGACAAAACACCATCTCTCTCTACTAAGAACATTAATCACTGCAGTTATCATGAAATTTTTATTATTGCTGAAAATTGTTGGAGGCCAGGAAGGAGGCAGCAAGTGCTTTTAAAACCATATTATACTTGCAAACACGAAGCCCCCACCTGAAGTCCGCGCCAGCCGCGGTCTGTGCAGGTAACAGCGGTGGGGCTGGGTAAGGGGGTATTTCGAGCGACGATGCCAAGGGAAAATTTATTATTTATTTAATTTTCCCTCTGCATCGTCCCTCAAAATCCCCCCTTACCCGGCCCCTCTGCCCCACTGCTGTTACCTGCACGGACCGCGGATGGTCAGCGCCTGGTGCGGTCACACTGCCCTAGAGCCACCCTGCTCAAGGGTCCTGTGACCTCAGTGACAGAGTCACTGTCACTCTATGGTATGCTGCTTCATAGGCCTTCCTGCAAGACTGGAGGTGAACTTCAGAATGAATTGTGGCGGACAGGCCTTCAAGGTTAACCCACACTTGCCACTGCTAGGGTCCACCTGCTGGTGTTAAGACACCAGGGCTTTTAGGATCTTGCGGGGCCTTCTAAGGTCTAGCATGGGAATGTGCTCCCTCAGGGGAAGGGGTCTGGTGGACTGGTCATGAAGGCTGAACCTGGTTCAGCAGCTCTGACCATAGTGCCACATCCTCTCCCCCACTGAACACCATACTGCCCCACTGAGAGAAACTTGCACTGCACTGACCCACTATAAACACCTGGATGGGACTCAATTCAAATTATGCACTAGACAAGAGCAATATGCTGCCTAAAAAAAAATTAACAACATCCTAGAAAAAGCAAACACTTATAGGGAATACAAGATTAAGTAAAGCATGTGAAATGTAAGCAGGAACAACATGGTTACCTTTTTCTTTTTACACTCATTATTCAGAAATTAGTGAGTGCTAATGAAAAGTTAAGGATATGACTACAGGGCCCAGAAGGGACCCGTTTCAATGCCCATTGCTTATATCCGTACAAAACATAAGCAGTATGGTTCAAAAAGACCACATTCGTGAACACACAGCCGCAGTACACATTTTGTTTTCCAATTCACCCATCAAGCAGGTATTTCAGTACCTCCAGGAATAGTGCACTTTCCCACCCAGGGAAAGCAATGTTGTTCAAAGAGAGATGAGAAAACAAAAGTAGCGCTTCACTGGCAAACACTGTAAAGTGGCGCTAATGTGTTTAGGTGTGAATAAATCAATCTGGCCACCTTGCAACCACTCTATCTAGCTTTAGTTAGTTCTTTTTCATATTTTGAATGTTTTATTTCTCTCCACCCCGAGGCTGCACTTAGGAATTGAAAAATGGCAGAAAAAGACGACGTTTCCAGCAAATGTGTTTTTCTTTTTTGGATCCATTTCACAGGGGAGCAAATAAACGAAAGGAGGAAAGAGAAGGTAATACCTGTTTTTTGAAGTCTCGGTTTTCACTAAATTAGGACCGAGACAGAAAGAGAGGGAAGAGGAGGAACAAAGAGAGGGGGGTGAGGGGGGGGGGCAGCTGCCAGCGGCAGGAGAACTGGACACTGTCCTTGTCTACTCTGGGCAGGAAGGAAAATACAGTCCTTTTCCTTCTCTGCCCGTTCCGCCCGCCCCAAAAGCCGACCCTTAACTATATGCCTTGGTGATTTCTGCCGTCCGGGAGGCATGTTTAAAATAAGAAAGTAGGGGAACGGACTCTATGAAATTAAAGAAGTAGGGGCACGCCGTGCCCTGCCGATCCCGCCCACTTCGACCACTGGTCACAATACATTACGCACCTGCTCCCTATTCTCAATCCGCAAAGTACAATTTCTCATCAGTCACTTTCTGAAAGAAGACCAGAAATCAAATGGGACAACGGACAATTAAGCTCTTTACCACGTTTTGGCCTACTTTGGATGGTTCATGTCTCTTTGTCTATGACGCGGTCACAAAATGCGTTTTACTCAATTTAACATTACATTTTGTCCCTCTAGCGTTTGCTGTTACCGACCAGACGTCTTACAGGTGCTGATTGTACTCTGCAGGCATCCTACCCTGCAGAAGTATCTCACCTGGAAAGGAATGTATGACGTGCAGCTCTCGTCTATGTTATCTACATGTAACATACAGATCGCCAAGATGTACTTTGTGTGTGTATGAGTTTTCAAATTTGGAATGCAAACACTATCAAATCGCACAGGAAGGTGTGATATGCTAAGTAACATGAGAATTTGTGGGAGAGTTAAGCGACAGTAATAACGGGTATCTTACAGAGCGGGAACATTATAGAAAGGTGGGCAGGCCAGAGAACTTCTCTCCTTTCTGCATCGACTTTCAGTTGATTGCCCCCCCTGTACTTTTCCACATCTTAAAGTTGTTTAATAATAAGTTCGCTATTGTGATTGCTTAAGTATTTTGGTTCCAGACTCACTCCCTCTATTTTTTATTTATATTTCTACTTGGACTCCTTCAGCATGATGTCCATATACATTTTAAACTGCAGTGAAGAATATAAAACACAAAAATATTAATGTTGACATCTATCCTCCCTATTATCCCATGATTCCAACAGAGTGTTTCTCAGTCTAGCTATCTACACAGCTGTACTGGTTCTCTCATACTAACCAGCACTGTAGTATGTATTATGTATGTGGTATTCCGGTTTCTAATAGATATGGAACTACCAGGAGCAGGAGAAAATCATATTTGTGTAAGTACTAGTGCAGCCATAGTGCTTGTTTAAAAACAAAAACGTAACACACACACACTCGATCTCACTAGCTGGGGGCTGCACACTCACCCCAGTCGCGCTTGCTCTCTTGTGCAGGCCTGCGCATGCCCGACATCTGCCTACAAAGTCTAGACTGTTTGCTAGGCTGGTGATGTCACAGTTCTGAGGCCTGTGAGGTCATCAGCTCCTAAAGCCAGAGCCTCAAGGACTAATCTCCACCCAGTGCAGTCTTAACGCATGGGCACGCTGGGCAGTTGCCCAGGGTCCCCACGAGCATAGGGGCCCCATGCAAACCAGAATTTAACCCTAATTTTCCATTAAACATTTGAATTCCTGTGAGTGGTTGTGTAGGGAGGGCCCAGTGCACTGCTTTGCCTGGGGACCTATAATGCTGTTAAGACGGCACTGTCTCCTCCCTCAGATGACATGGTGGTAGAGTTAGCCCCAGGAGCATCAGGCTCAAGCTCTGTAGTGCCAGGCTTCAAGCCAATCAGAAAGTATAGAACATTGTCACCCCACTCTTTCCCAAATCGTCACAGGGTGTGGTAGGGTCAGTGTCCATCACTGACCCCACCTCACCCTGTGACGAGTTGGAAAAAGAGTGGGGTGGAGCAGGCTCGGTTCTAGAGGGTGGGCCTGGCCCACCCAAACATGAGCCTGGCCCTGGCAGTGACGTCTCGAAGGCCAGTAGTAAATGGCCACTTTCATTTAAAACGTTCTTCGATGATTGTTTTTCTTCTTAGGAGTTGCGTGATTGGGCCTGGGCTCTCTCACATGCACCCCCAATCAGGCATCGCCTTTTAGAAAGGTGGGCTGCGTCCCCGCCCACTCGTGTAAGTACAATTTGGTCACGGGAAAGGGACAAATCCTTTCTTTGGCACCGGGCGACCTTAACTGTAACATCAACCGTTCTGCTGCCTGGATATTTCCTTTTGTATTCCAAGCTGGAGGAAAAAAAAGTTTATTTATCCTGATTCACCTTTCCTGGCCCTGCAGCTGCTCATCAGATCGGCTGTGACGAGGAACCAGCAGGTAAGAGAATGTGTGGCTATTTGTTCTTCTTTTTAAAATCAGGGAAGGCCCAGCAAGACACATAGTTCATGTATGCTTCATTTACAATAAAAAATGTCCAGAGTACTCTGGTGATTAAAGATCCTGCTGGAGAGCAATCCTTTGTCTGTTGGTAGTTTTGAAATGCAGATAAACTGTATTTTATGTGGATAGCTCAGTGGGGTTACTGCCTTTCACAGAGATTCTTGTGTTACTTGCAGTTCAGAAGTTTCAATCCTATCGTAGGACAGTGACCTATGAACTGTCATCAAAGAGCTGCATGCAAACCTGAATGGTATAGTTAGAACGTAGCTTTTTTTTGGGTGTTGTGATATAGTTAGAACTTCCCAGGTCTTTCATTATTCTAATGTTGTTAAAAAGAGTTCGTTTGGGCAGATATACATTTTTATTAGTAAAGCCAACTCCCAAGCACTTGAGTGCTCTTTAAATCCTGAGTTTGTGTTTCTCCAGACCAAACCCTCTTAAAATATACTGCCCAGTATGGCTGACATGTGATTCCTACACCTTGTAATCCTCATTGGTGTATGTGACTTTCCCTGTAGACTGATTTACGTACTTGTATGATTCATTGTCTCTGTATAATGTGTGCGTGATGTAAAGTACTGTGACACACTACACTACAGGTAGTGCTATACAACAAATTAAATGCATATGAGAGAGGGGCTACGGAGAGATGAAGGGCACTATTGGAGGGTGGCAATGAGGGAATCCGAGGAGGAGGTCATGGGGGGAGGGCTTTGGAGCGATGAGGGGCACTGGTGGAGAGTGGCAGTGAGGGAATCCGAAAAGGAGGTCATTGGGGGAGGGGCTACAGAGAGATGAGGGGCACTGGTGGAGGGTGGCAGAGAGGGTATCCAAGGAGGAGGTAATTGGGGGAGGGGCTACGGAGAGATGAGGGACACTGACGGAGGGTGGCAGTGAGGGAATCCGAGGAGGAGGTCATGAGGGGGAGGGGCTACGGAGAGATGAGGGGCACAGGTGGAGGGTGGCAGTGAGGGAATCCGAGGAGGAGGTCATGAGGAGGAAGGGCTATGGAGGGATGAGGGGCACTGGATGAGGGTGGCAGTGAGGGAATCTGAGGAGGAGGTCATAAGGGAGAGCCCGAGAAGTGTCACTTGCCTGATACTCCCACCTCAGAAACCTCTTCCCATCAAAGGGACGTTGCATGGGAAAAAATTTTGGGGGGAGAGTGGTAACATTTAGAAAGATTTGGAAAGAAAAGAATGCGTTTTACTGGCCCTTGTAAAACTAAGGAGAGATAAAGGAGGGCCCTGAAGCAGGCCTGACTAGACCTATAAGTGACAAATCGGGCGCAGTAGCCCACCCGAATGCACCCTTGGCCAACCCAAATAAAAATTCCTGGAGCCGGGCCTGGGGTGGAGGCTGCAGGCAGGAAGCCGAGAAATTGAGTCTGCGCAGTAGATCATCATGAGTTTTTAAGACCTACTGCGCAGACTCGAAGTGTCTGCTTCCAGCGCTGCATTTAGTGAAGGGCGCCATTCCACTGCCAGCAGACTGGTGCGACACTGAGTGACATGCATGCCAATAGACCCAATTCAGGTAGGAGACTCCTGATTTTTTAGGCCAAAAATGGCTTTTGTTTTGGATGTCTCCTGCCTGAAATTGCCTCTCCTTCAATAGAAGCTTATGGGATAAATACACTCTCCTGAATAGTTTTTCAATCTCCCACTTTCCTCTTCCAAAATGTTAGCATGTATGGTCAGTGAGTGCAGACTGTGAGTGTGCAGCTCAACAAAGGAACCTATCTTCTTACCTAGACAGTGCACCCCACCCCTGTGTTACTCACAGAGGAAGCTTCCAAAAAGAGAACCCACACAGGTGTATGGGAGGAGAGAGAGAAAAGATTCTGTGATGGGGACTGTAAGATACTGTCTTACTTACGAATCACTTAACTCAAGGGTATAGGGATAGTAACCCTACCTCCAATTGACCCGGATTTTAAGTAATTTTTAACCATACCAGTGGTACCCAAAATAAAGGGATACCGGATCAACCACAAGGTTTTTTAAATCTATACTCTCCCCCTCAGGATTAGATCATTATCCAAAGTGCTCCCTGGAAGATGATTGAGCCCACCCTGGTTTATAAGGACCAGGGTGCGACTCAATGATGAAGCATGACAACAGTAGGGTGTGGGAGGGTCCATAATAAAAATAATTAACATTCCCACTCAAGCAGCAGGACCAGATCATCACTTTTTAACTTGCGTATAGGGTGGTAGGATACCTCTTCTAAGAGTTACTCTGAGTGAAGCCTCACAGCTGGTTAAGCAAAAAAAAAAGCAGCTTGTCCACCAAGTAAGCGACTCATTCACCCTTTTCGTTTAAAGCAGGTGAGTATCAGTTGTGTACAAAATCTTCTTCATCTTGCTGGCTGTATGGACACTTTAAAGCTTCCTGCAATTTTCATTTTGAAAAATCCCTTCAGGATATAGTTGAAATAAAATCTTGATCAATCGCTGCATCTTATACTTGTGGGCATTAGTATCTTAGGCATTTTTGTCTTGACGATAAGACACACCCTTCAGCAGTCTCCTCTTCCTATTTCTCAGACTACACCTTGGCTCTCTTCTCCAAATCCTCCAACATACACCAGCGTGATTTTGATCTAAGAAGAGTCCGGTGAAATATATAAAATGTTTTATCCCTCAGTAAATATTAATGCCTCAATTGCAATTCAAATATAGACATGTGAATATGATTTTAATTAGCTGGCTCTTAATTTGATCTCTTCTCCAAGAACAGGTTGCCCTGATCTTGCAGGACTGAGCTTCAACAGTATGTTCAAGCGTTTTAATAACAATGTAGAAGGGTGCCATGAACCTGGTGTCAGTAAGGTAATTAGATGAAGGCCTTAGACGAATGCCTCCCCTAAGGCTGCATTACTTTCTGGATGCTGAATGCTTAAAGCCTGGCCTTAAATTGAGGTGTCTGTGAGTGAAAGGGAATGGGAAGGGCAGTGCTTAATTTTAGACGGCGGTTTCCAGTGCTCGGCAGCAGCACTTAATTGTCAGCACTGGCTCTAGTGACAGTCCACCACATGGTGGCGCTGTCTGAGATGACCACAACAGCTGTGTTTATTAAGTCAAATGGCATTGAAAAGGAATACTGTGATCCTCTCATGACATTATTATAGCTTTGAGGGCCTGGAATAGTCTAAATTGTCACACTTGTAGGAGTGTGATGGTTAGGTGTATGTTGGTACTGTCATTGGCAGCACTGGCTGGGGCATTGTGTGGTGCAGGCTGCAGTAGCCTTCCAAGGAGGGCCCTGGCACTTCATTTGTTACAAATTAAGCACTGGGGAAGGGGTCGTCTTCTGCTCGTTAGAAAATAGAAATGTATGTAATTGATTACTCAAATTTAAAGACTGCTTGGAAACCGTAAAGACTTTAATTGATAGAATCATTTATGACTTCATGATATTCAGGAGAAAATGTGATCGTGGTACCAGCTGAGTCGTGGAGTGCATCCTTAGAATGAAACTTGTAAAAAAAGGTTTGCAATAGGCGTAATCTGATTGCGTACCATAACATATATGTATATTTTAAAAGCCCTTGTTTTTGCACAATTTGCAGCAGTTTAGCTTATGTTGTGTGTGAAACATTTCTGCAATAATGACTTGTACATTCACAATGTTTTCAGTCGCAGGCTGGGAATCTGTGGCACTCATTCACTATTTCCCAACTGTGCCAATCGGTTCCATGACTTGTGATAACAGTTGTCTGCAGTGATTACATGTTTCTTCTATTTGTAGCCAATTATATATTATGAATGTTGGGATGCCAAATTCCCCTTCATTGTGATGGGCATGCACCCCTGCCCTGAGTGGCCAGCTGCAACAATATCTAGATTCATGGTACTGATTTTTGTCATAGATGAACAAGGACCATGCGTGTGTGGCAGTACCTAGGCCTATCTTTTGGTAACGCAACCTGTTTACACTGGGAGGGGCTCACCAGCGCTACCCTCGAGAAGGTAGAAGGCTATTGTCCTCACCTGCAGTTAAGTGACACAAGCAGGGTGGTGGCAGCATACTCATTTTTGTTTTCAGTAAAATCAGTAGTGTGAACAGGCCTCTTTACCTGTGCCAATGGAGTAGCGTCTGTTAGGGCGAGTGCAACTTTGATTATGGTCCAACCATTGTGTTTTGAGAGAACATAACACATATGAATAACTTGTACGCTAAAGTGAAACTACATTTTTAATGTATAGTCCACAGTAAAGGATGCAACGGGAAGGATATACAAATCCCCACGGAATGCTGGGAAAAGAAGACTGGTGGTTGTGTTCACGATTGGCTGACATTTTAAAAGCAACTACAGGTTCCCTGGCGTGTTCAGCGTTTTAGGTTTTAAGCTTAAACCTTTGATATTTTATTTGAATCATTCAAGTTGAATGTAATGGTTAATGGGGGAACTCATCCACAATAAATAGAATTTCAAACGTTTTTAAGCAAATATTAAAGCTGGTAGCCTCAGCGCTTGAAATGGAAAAATAGAAGAGAAGCTACCTTATACCAGAGTGCATTCTTACTTCTGAAAAGTGCCAGTACTCTCCAATTAAAAGTATTGCACCTCTGCTTAACAATGTAGCTAGTCTCCCTCTCCAAATAAATAAATGTAGGCATTCAGTACCTGCAAAAAGAACAATTGATGAACAGAATGCAGAACAATGTCATACATTCACCCCAGTACAGAGATCTGGGCCTAAATCCATCGTTTTTTTGCTCACCATGCCATTCCAGTTTGGACACAGCCATAGGCAAATCAATCTTGACCCTGCGCCCAATGGAACAGTCCAGCCCGAACTGCCAGGTCCTCCCTGGACTGGAAACAAGCATCCTAGGACCGGTTTCGGGCTTTCAGCCCTCATCAGCCAGGATAGCTTGACTCCAGTGGCATGGAGAGCACGGGACCCACATCTGGGAATACCCGTCCCACTTGGGGTGACAAATGCAAAAAGAACAATTGATGGACAGAATGCAGAACAATGTCATACATTCACCCCAGTACAGAGATCGGGGCCCAAATCCATCGTTTGTTTGCTCACCATGCCATTCCAGTTTGGACCCAGCCATATGCAAATCAGTCTTGACCCAGCGCCCAATGGGAACAGTTCAGCCTGGACTGGAAACAAGCAGAAAAGTTTCAGCACTCCGTCCATCATCTCCTTGTGTTTGCTTTGTTCGCCCTAAGTTGGCAGGGTATGCCCAGACGTGGGTCCCTTGCTCACTTTGCCACTGGATTCAAGCTAGCCTGGCTGATGAGGGCTGTTAGCCCGAAACCGGTCCCAGGATGCTTGTTTCCTGTTCAGGGAAGACATAGCTTGGCAGTTCGGGCTGGACTGTTCCCATGAGGCACAGGGTCAAGACTGATTTGCATATAGCTGGGTCTGAACTGAGGTGGCGAAGTTAGCTAAAGAACGATGATGGATTCAACCCAGATCTGTGACTGGGGTGAGTGTCTGAAAAGTTTCAGCACTCCGTCCATCGTCTCCTTGTATTTGCGGCATTCCTGACAGACCGGCCCATTTAAAGCACTAGTATTATTACTGCAAACCTTTAGATTCTGCCATGGCTTTCACTTATCTGGTCTCGACAAGAGAAACTGCAAGCTTTTCAACCAACCCCCATTGCGGATGAAGTGCGCCAAACATTCTAATATAGACTAGAGCGCTACAATGCTCATGTAATGTACCATCACTGGGTGCCATGCTTCTGGACCAAACAGCTTTACAAGCCTGTGTTTTCGTAAGCAGCAGGCTGAGTCAGTTTGGAGCAGGAAATTGTGTCTGTGTTGCTACTAATTGTACCCATAGGATGAGACGAAATTACACTTTTTATTCTTTCTTACCTTAGCCATAAACATACATGTTTTGGGGTCTGTAAAACTTTTACATCTGTGGGATACATTCATATTTGTATTGGTTTTTAAAGTAATAGACAAACTCTTGATACTTACACTGGTTTTCTGTCGGGAAGCGCAAACAGCACAATCATTGGCAGAGCCAATAGGGCTCGCCTTGTAGAACGCTTGGCTTTGCTGATGCTGTACAGCATTGGCAAAAAAAAAACTTTTTGCTGGTGCTTTGCAGCATAGGACAAAATAAAAATAAATAAAAAGGCGCAGTGACTTGGCTTTGTTTTATAGGTGCAAGCATGATTAATGACATATGCACGCGCACATGTCATCACGCAGGCACTGGCATATGTCATCATTCAGGCTATGGCATTACACATGTGCATGCCAACAAAATGACGATTTTTAAATGAAATATAGCTAGCACTTTCGTAGGCATGATGGCCCAGCTTCAGTTTGTTGCCTGGCCCTGCAAAAAAATGAATAAATATATTTTAAACAAAGGTGGAACAGAGGTTGGGAAGAAACAGTCGCAACGCTGGGGGAGCAATGGAGAGTGGGCTTGAGGGGGATAAAAAAATAAATAAAGTACATTGGGGGGAGGTGGGCACCACACGGGGCAGAGCAACATGGTGGATGAGGGAGAAGCAAATGAGGGAGAGAGCAACATGGGGAGGGGGTGGATATCTGGCGAGGGAAAACACACCAGGGAGAGAGTTCAAAAACACATGCCCTTTCATGGAGTGCTTAACCAAAAAGAAGAAAGTAGTTCCCTAAAACTGAGCAGTGGAATCATAGTGTCAGCCAGTCACATAAGTGCTCCCGGGAGGAAAATACACAAGAAAAGGAAGGCAAGCCATAAAATAAGCTAGCAAATGCGAGTGACACTAAAGTCAACAAGTGGTAAGCACTGGGAGGGCTGTAAGCCCACTGTTAGTTCTTTGTAAGTCCATAAATGGTCTTTCACAACCAGGAAACTTGTGCTGTCTGCTAGGTAAGACCTAAAAAGGCTATGGAATTAAGGCATTATTTATTGTTTGCATTGCATTGCTGTTGGTATAAAAGTTTCAAAAATGTGTTTTATAGTATAACTAAACTCTAAACTTTGGTGCTGTGTGAAACGTGTCTTTAGGACCAGATAAGTCTCCTCTATGAAATAGTACAATAGGATTCTTTTTTTAGAGGGTGTAGCTGTACGTGAAATCAAACATGCCCTCACTCCTGATTTAGGTGGGAACCTCGTTTTCTTTTTTTTTCTTTTTTTTTTAACAAAAAAGCATGATATTTTAGCTTTTTTCTCATTTACAATGCAAATAAATAGGAAAATAAAATTCTCTTGATTTCTGTATGTAAATCTGCTTCCTGCAGACTTACTAACTCACTCTGTGTCACACGATATCGGCTCCCTTCACAAAGGGTCACCCAATGAGGAGCCGATATCACACAGTGGCAGAGAAAATGAGCTGAAAACCACTTCAAAAGATCCATTTTCAGCTCGTCTTTCGAGGCTTCAAGCAGCAGATGTCTATTAAGTTGTAAAAACACCAGGACATCAGCACACTCTTTTTTTTTTTTTTTTTTAGAAGGAGGGATTTGGTGGGGCAACGGCAAAAGTGCTTCAAGTATTTTACGCAGCGAGGCCCACCCCACCACTTCTCACACAGTGAATTTTTTGTTTGTTGGCGGTCTGCTCCTGTGTTTTCCAAAAGGCATGCGTGAACTGTGCCGCAATAATTTGCTGGTAATCGTCGTTCCGCCAAATTATTCTCTTTCTCGCCAGTCTTTACATCATGAGATAATTCTCCCCCAAAACAGATAACCCTATGTATCATGATTAGAAAGAAGGATGTTTTCTCTCTATTCAGATAGTGGACCTAGTCCTTCTTCCCTTTATAATTTCATCTATTGGCCCCAGCCGCACCCCCATAACATCAGCCTGGATGCCCCAGCTTTCCAACTAATATATAACAGAATGATTCAATGAAAATCCCAGCAATGGTCCACTCCTCCAAAACTTACTAGACAAGTTTACAGGACCAGCTATCCAGAATACCACAAACGCCAAACCTCATATTTAAAAGCCAAGCACAATGTCAAAAGAGGCTAAATAATCTTCCATATCTATGTAACCTAAAAACGGACAGACTGAGTGAACACCATCAACAGTTAAACAAAACAACCAAAGAAGCATTATATGTCACCGCGCACAGGTAACGACCCTCAACCTTTTTTTTTTTACTCTTTTTACAACCCGAGATTACCTGCTATCTCAAAACGCCTACCTCACCATATTCCTAAAATCCAGCACAAAAACTGACCTTATTTCATAGCTACTGATTATTCTCTCTCATTCCTTTCTATTGAATGATCTCCTACAGTCCATCTTCTGCATGTCGGCATTCCTCCGATTGTAACTTTCTCTGTCGTATACCTGTTGGCCTTCAACATCCCAACCATGCCTCTTCTAGCAAAGCACAAACTCATCTTCTGGGTAACCATTCCTTGCAATATCTAAACTCTTTTAGCCTATCTACTCATCACAAACTCTTCTGTGTAACCCCCCTTGCTATCTAATACCAAACCTCTTTTAGCCTATATACTTATCCCATTTTCCATTTGCATGAACTCTTACCAATAATCGTCCAACACCTACTAGCCTAATCTATCACAAGAAAATGGAGGAAATGCCTCTAACAGTTTCCTAAAAGCACAAGTCTAACCCAATAACCAACAATATATAACAATAACTAATAACCACAGGATTAACCACTAACTCTGTATTACTGATTAGCATGCTACCCAGCATAAGGCACTTCAAAGCCTTGTCAGGGGTAGTTAGCACTATATCAATCCAATAAACATCCGCATCCGCTACAATCCAATCCAATATGAAGAACCAACTAACAGCATGACTACCATGAAGTTAACTGAAGACACTAGCAGAGGAGGCCCTTGAAAGGGAGGGTGGGTGTTAAAGAGCACTGTGTTGAGAAAAACTAAGACTTGGAGTAATGTCATCCTCCTTGTTCCATGATCCCTGCACAGACTCTTAAGATCATAGAGTGGCTGACCCTAATACAGCAACCAACCTAGAAAATGGGCTGGAATCTGATAGAATAATTGCAATCATCACAAATGGACTTGCATAGAAAACCACTGCTGCCAGGATACTTCAAACCATTAACCGTGCATCTGTCTCTCATACATTCTCATTCACCGCTAAGTGATATGTCCCATAACACGATAACCACACCTCGGTAGTCATCACATTGAAAGACTTTCAACATAGACTCTAAACTATGACGACATTCCTCCAGCCATATATGGCAAGCTCTTCAGCACCCCACCTAGGGTAGTAAGTGCTACATAACTGCTACAATACAATATAATAAAATACAATACCAGTAAGTAATCAAAGCATTACTATGTCGCTGATGCTTCTGATCATAGTCCTTACTGAATGAGGAAGTACCAAGCTGACAAACTGACTTCAGGTACCGCAAAAAGTATACAGAGATTTTGCAGAAAATGCAGTTTTGGAGAGCAGGCCAAGAACCACAAATGAACCACCTGCATCACACCAGCACCAACAGAGGCCACATGAGACCACTTAATATCCCATTGATAATGCAGAACCAAGGTGTCAGGGGCACCCAAATGGCTGCCTTACTAATATCAGGCTAAAGCACACCCAGACCCCTGCCAAAAAGGCCTCCATAACTCTAGTGTAGGGTCTCTGCACTCCATTCAAGTCCTCCAGACTTAAAGCCAGACAGCCTTTGAGATGGCCAGCCGCCTCACTTGGTCAAGGCGTCTGTCATAGGCGTCTTACCAGTAGTCGCTGGGCTGTGCCTCCAAACACGTGCTCAGTGGTTGAACCTCCTTGGTCCTATCTAAATCGATAAGGAGGGTCCTGGATTCATATCAGGAATTAAGCCCCTGGTTCCCGCTTGAGGGAGGAAGCAGGGCAGATTACAGGCAGAACAAATCCTGAGCGGCATGGAACTTGGATACTACCATAGGAGCGAACCTCAGATCAGGATGAAGAAAACGCTTTTGGGGGAGAATATCTCATAATGGTCTTAGAAAAGAAGCCAAATGACCCCAAAAAACGGGTTGACATAACTACCACAAAAAAGGCAACATTTGCTGAGAGCAAGAACAATCTAGTGGTATCCAGGAATCTAAACGTAGGGCTCGAAAGACTCCACAGGACCACGGGGCAGTGAATTACAGCCCTCCTATTGCTAAAATTATGAGGCAACTTGGCCCCTAAGGACATCACCTCCTCCAGTGAACTGCAGACGTCCCGGTAGACCCGTATTGCTGCCTGTTGTGCAACAGCGGACGAAGGAGCAAACTCATTGAGAAACTTGTCCTGCAAGAAATCTAGGAGATGGTCAGGATCTCACAACCTAGCGTGTAGCCTCAAAGCTTTAAAGTGCAACCAGTGCTTAGAGGAACTAGCAACAGTGGACAAAATGGACAAAAGAAAAACGAAGAAGCCTAGAATTACAGTATGGATGGAAATGAATGGAGGATTGTGTAGTGCCTTATAACAGATGGGCAAGCTGATTGAAGCCTCTACATCTCGTCACTCAGTTCACTGTTTTTTAATTGCTAACTACTGAAGATTGCTCTAACCTGGGAATGAATTGCAGAGCAGTCATTCTTCAATCACACACATTTGTACACATTAAAACCCACCCTGGCTGATCCCAACGACCAGTAACTACTTTTAGTGATTTACACAACCCTGAGGTGAAAGGGAGCTCAGCCAGTGGGTCTTTAATACACGTTGTGCAGGAATGTGTGTGACTGAGGAATGAGAGAGGTTGTCTTGGGGATGTTCTTATGCAATAATAGGGATTGTTATTTTTTCTGTGGTCCTCATTCACCTCCAGCTATTTCTCGAGAGATCTTTTCTTGAAACTGCCCTTATCTCTGATCTCTGTCTGGAAAAACTCTTCCTGGATTGGCACCTATTCTCTGATGTGCCATAGCCTTTCAGCCAGGTATCAAAGAGCCACGGCTGATTAGATGTTTTGTAGCAATTAATTGGTGTGATAAACTATTAAAAAGAAGAGACTGTAAACCACAATATGAATAATATTTGTGTCACAAAGTACATTTAAACCATTGAAAAAAACTTTTATGGGTAAGTGACTTCTTTTTCTTTGGCTGTTTGCTGTATATTCCCAGTCCTCACCCTTTGAAATGAATGCTGCCGTGGCCTCTAGTTGTTTGTGGTATTGAAGGTGCCAAGTACAACATACCCATTCTGCAGCTATGACCATCCAGCGTAGACTCTCGGTTGGCATTGTCAGAGGGGTCTTCAAAGCTGCTCCTGCAGTGTCGTCTCTTAGATGCGGATGTGCCATTCATTTCAAAATACATTGCCAGCTTCCAGTGCTGAAGAGGCCGAAGTGTACTGAAGCAAGGGGGCATTGAGCAGGAGAAGGAAGCATGCCCAGTGGTGAGGGCATTTTGCCTTAGTTACGGAAACCATTGAGAGTCGGAGGGCAAACAGGCCTAAGAGCACCAGCCTGTATGTGATGCCAACAGAGGAAGGGACAAGCATTGGCAAAGCCAATAGGTCTCACCTATGCAGGAGGTATTGGCTTTGCCAATATGTTTTAGCCTGTTGTACATCAGTGTGGCTGCTGTTCAGCATGGCTAAAAGTTAGTGGCTTAGAGGGGAGTGGAGTGTCATAGAGTGGAATGGCGAAGAGCGCAGTAGAGTGGAGTGGCAAAGTGTCGTGTATTGGAGTTGAATAGAGTGGAGTCGTTTAGAGTGACATACAGTAGAGTGGTGTAGAGTAGAGAGGACTGGTGTAGAGTGCTTTGGGCTAGAATGTTGAAATGAAATGAAATGAAATTTGTACTTGTAAAGTGCACTTATACCCCCAAAGGGGTGTCCTGGCGCTGTACGCATACCGCTGTGGAACCCTTCCTGGCTTTTCCCTGTGAAATGTCCACTCCTGGGCACCCCCAGGGTGAAGCCAAGCATCCCAGCGCTGTTGGGGCCGTTGTGGAGATTAAGCAAGCTATTGCCCAGAGTTGCAGAGTGGGACCCATGATTAGAATAGGCACCGAGGCGAGAATGATCAGGTCCGAGGAAATTGAGCCCAAGACCCGCCGAGGCGGGAATTGAACCCTGGTCCCGGGCCAGATCTCTGCATCAGGGTCTGCCGCTCTAACCATTGAGCCACACTTCTCCACTCCACAATGTTGCAGTGTATTGTGGCGTAGAGTGCAGTGGGATAGAGTGCAGCGGCATAGAATTCATCAGCGTTCAATGCAGTGTCGTACAATGCAGTGTCATAGATTAGTGTTGCATAGTAGGTGCAGTGTGTATTTTGCAGTGGTGCAGAGTGGAATGGTGTGCAGTGGTGCAGAGTTGAGTGGCACAGAGTGCAGTGGTAAAGAGTGCTCCAGAGTAGAGTGGAGTAGAGTGGTTCAGAGTAGAATATAGCACTGTAGAGTGCAGTGGAATAGAATGGAGTGATGTGGAGTAGAGTGCAGGGGCATAGAGGGCACTAGCATAGAATGCAGTAGTGCAAAGTAGAGTGGCAGAGAGTTCAATAGTGTAAAGTGCAGTGTTGCAGAGTAGAGTGTCATAGAGTGCAGTGGTACAGAGTGGTGTAGAGTGCAGTGGCATAGAGTAGAGTGGTGTCAAGTTCAGTGGTGTTGAGTACAGTGGTACAGAATGGAGTGCAGTGGCGTAGAGTGCTTTGGCACAGAGTAGAGTGCTGTAGAGTGCAGTGGAGTGGCATCGAGTAGAGTGGACTGGCGTAGAGTGCATTGGCATAGAGTGTTGCAGAGTATAGTGATATAGAGTGCAGTGGCATACAATGCAGCGTCATAGAATGCAGTGGTGCATATTAGAGTGCAGAAGTGCAGAGTGGAGTGGCATAGAGTACAGTGGCGAAGAGTGCAGTGGTGTAGAATAGAATGGCATAGAGTGGCAGAGAGTGCAGTGACTTAGACAGTGGCGTAACAAAACCTGAGGGGGCCCCCCTGCAAAGTACATGGAGGGGGGCCCCTCACGCTCCGGACCCAGTCGGGAGCTCTCAGGGCAGCTGCCTGCCGCCCATGCACAGTGCCCGGAGGGGGCCACCCGGAGCTCGGGGCTCCTCCGCACCACAGGGACTATCGTTATGCCTCTGGGCTTAGAGTGGTGCAGGGTGGAGTGGCATAAAGTGCGGTGGCATAGAGTGAAGGGATGCAGAGTGCAGCAGCGGAGAGTGCAGTGATGCAGAGTAGAGTGGCGTAGAGTGCATTGGCATAGAATGTAGTAGTGCAGAGTAGTGTGGCAAAGAGTTGAGTGTCAGAGTGCATTGGTGTAGAGTGCATTGGTGTAAATTGCAGTGGCGTAGAGTGCATTGGCATAGAATGCAGTAGTGCAGAGTAGTGTGGCGAAGAGTTCAGTGGTGGTAGTGCAGGGTTGCAGAGTTGAGTGTCATAGAGTGCATTGGTGTAGAGTGCAGTGGCGTAGAGTACAGTGGTTCAGAGAAGAGTGCAGTGACCTAGAGTGCAGGTGTGTAGATTTCATTGGCGTAAAGTGCAGTGGAAGAGTGGAGTGGCGCAGAGTGGAGTAAAGTGTCATAGAGTGCAGTGGTGTAGAATCGATTGTTTCAGAGTACTGGCATAGAGTGATGCAGGGTGGAATGCAGTAGCACAGAGTACAGTGATGAAGAGTGTAATAGTGCAAAGTGGTGTGGAGTGCAGTGGCATAGAGTGCAGTTGTGAAGAGTAGATTAGAGTGGCATACAGTGAATGGGCATAGAGTGCACAGAGTGCAGTGATGCAGAGTGAAGTGGTGCAAAGGAGAGTAGTGTGGCGTACAGTACAGTGGCATAGAGTGCAGTGGTGCAGAGTAGAGTGGCACAGAGTGCAGTGGCATAGAGTGTTGCAGAGTAGAGTGGTGTAGAGTGGTGCAGAGTAGAATATGGTGCCGTAAAGTGCAGTGGCACAGAGTGGCGTGATGCAGAGTAGAGTGGCGTAGAGGGCTTTTGCATAGCATGCAGTAGTGCAGAGTAGAGTGTCTGAGAGTTTAGTGGTGTTGTAGAGTGCAGTGGTGCAGAGTGCATTGGAATAGAGTGCAGTGGCAGAGTGAAATGGTGTTGAGTAGAATGGTGTAGAGAGCAGTGGCGTTGAATACCGTGGTGAGGAGTAGAGTGCAGTTGCATAAAGTAGAGTGCTGTAGAGTAGAATGCAGTGGTGTGAAGTGGCATAGAGTAGAGTGGACAGGTAAAGAGTGCATTGGAATAGAGTGCAGTGGCAGAGTGGAATGGTGTTGAGTAGAATGGTGTAGAGAGCAGTGGCGTTGAATACAGTGGTGAGGAGTAGAGTGCAGTTGCATAAAATAGAGTGCTGTAGAGTAGAATGCAGTGGTGTGAAGTGGCATAGAGTAGAGTGGGCAGGTAAAGAGTGCATTGGCATAGAGTGATGCAGAGTATAGTGAGGTAGTGTGCAGTGGCCTAGAATGCAGCCGCATAAAATTCAGCAGCGTACAATGCTGTGGCGTAGATTACAGTGATGCATAGTAGAGTGCAATGGTGCACAGTGGAGTGGTGCAGAGTAGATTAGGGTGGTGTACAGCGGATCAGTGTAGAGTGCAGGGGCTTAGAGTTGACTGTTACAGAGTAAAGTGCATTTGGGTAGAGTGCATTGGCATAGAGTTCATTGGTGTAGATTGCAGTTTTGCAGAGTACTGGAGAGTGGAGTGGTGTAGAGTGGAGTTTTGCAGAGTAGATTGGAGTGGCCTAGACTGGAGTGGTGTGGAGTGCAGTGGTATAGAGTGCATTTGCATAGAGTAGAGTGGTGGAGAGTATAGTAGAGAGGTGTAGAGGGAAGTTGTGTGGAGTGCAGTGGCGTGGAGTGCAGTGGCATAGAGTGGAGTGGCGCAGGGCAGTGTGCAGGGGCGTAGAGTATAGTGGCATAGAATGTAATGGCATAAAGTGGTGTAGAGTGCAGTGCCGGAGAGTGCAGTGGTGCAGAGTAGATTAAAGTGAGGTACAGAGGATTGGCGTAGAGTTGAGTGTTACAGAGTAAACTGCATTAGCATAGAGTGTATTGGCATAGAGTGCAGTGTTGCAGAGTGGCATGGAGTGGAGCAAAGTATATTGGAGTGGCCTAGATAGACTGGAGTCCATCCAGAGTGCAGTGGTGAAGAACACAGTGGTGTAGAGAGGTCTAGAAGGCATTGGCATATAGTAGAGTAGTGCAGAGTAGAGTAGAGTGAAGTGGCATAGAGTGGAGATGTGCAGAGTGATGGAGAGTGTAGTGGCGTGGAGTGGTGCAGAGTAGAGTAGAGTGGCTTACAGTGGAGTATGTATGGCGTAGTAGCACACTGCCATTACAGACAACACATTTTCAATTGAAATGACCATTACATTTGCACAGGCATACAGTTTTTTCTAGTAAAACTATACAGGGTATGAACAATAACGTGTGGAAATGGCATCACCTAGTGTATTGACTTGTTTTGATCATACTCAAGTATTTGTTTCCAACACACTTCCGAATTAACTGAAAAATTGCTTCATTTGTGCGTTCCTAATTCTGATATATTCTGAAATACTTGCACAGTTGTTGTGTGCTGGAAAAAACCCTTTCCTACTACCAGCAGCCAGCAAGATTGTCACATAAATGCTCTCACTTTGAAGTCAGAGAAAGAAAAGTAAACACCAAGCTCCCTCAGAAGAGACAGAGGTTGACATTTGACCTCTGTCTTTGAATGCACAGCAAATGTTATAAGATAAGAACAAGATTTATAGGCCTGTTTACAGAAAGGAGCACTTGTGGAAGAATGCAAGGGCAATTGGTGTGCAAAGGCTTTGCTCCCTGGGAGTGAAGAACTCATCCTGGACAGCCTAAAACATATAAAGCCACCAAAAAGAAAGCCAGAAAGTGTGAGTTACAAACCATACATCCAATGATAAGCAAGAGGCAAAATGCATTGCCTGGGAAACGTTCTCCATGTCCCTAAGATGTCTTTAGCAAACCAGACAGCTGCACTGTGTGGTAGGCTTCGACCTAAAAAGTCAGAAAGGCACTGGTTGGCAGGAATACGTACCCAAATCTGTTAAAGAGGCGATGGAGAAGTAAAAATTCTGACAGCACTAGGAGCTGGCAGAGCCCCAGGGAACAAATCTCATAATCTACTGAATCGGGCCCTGCAACACAGCTCATCCTCTTGATGTGTCACAGAGGCAGATTAGATGATAGGTCATCTATAGTGCATGAAGGCCCTCGGTGGACCCTTTCCATTACTCAGTCACTACAAACCTAGGCTCTACATAACAGTACTACAAGTTATGTTTCCTCACGTACGACTAACTGGGACGGGTGGCCATGAAGCTCTCTGGTCTACTTAAACAGCACAACTCTACCAAGGGTGCTTACCCAGGGTTGATTGGCTGTGGAGAACTTCCTGATTGGCTACATAAAGCAAAGAGGCCAGGCACCCTTGCTGCTGCAATATGACAATAAAAGAACATGGTATGAGGCTTTCATATGGGTTCCACTGGATTGTATGATGGAACAACTACCACATGAACAACTACAGTCTAAACCACTACTCCTCAACCACTACTTAGTCTAAACCACTAAAGTTTTAACAACTACTATTTTTTACAACTACTATGCCTTTACCATGATTGCCTTTACCCTATTAATGTATCTATTTTCCAGGTAAGTATAAACCCATATGCGTGTGTATATGTGTATATATATATATATGTAATGGGTTTGTATGTACCTGTAAAAATCTTAAATTTCGTGGTAAAGGCATGCATGCTAAAGACATATGTGTTGTAAAAATTAATATTGATAAGTATTAACACTATATACACACATATATACACTTGGGCAGAATTGTAAAAGAACACTTTATATCAAGTGAAACAATAGTGGCCATTCATGCATATTATGTGTTCCCTATATAGCTATTTTGCAGCTTTACATGGTTTAATTCTATTGATGATGAAGTTTCATTAATTCATAGAATTCCTTTCTCCTGATTTGCCTGTGGTCCTGAAGCATAAATATAGGGAGGCCTTACCCATTTGGGTAGTATATATCTGTATAAGCGCTGGACACACTTACCATCTTGTATACGTGATGTTGACTTAGATAATGAGTCTCTCTCTTTTCATGTAAAAATGACAGCAATGCGACTCTTTATTCATGTTGAGCTTTTTAGATATATATATAATGTATCTGACTTCAGTAGTATTACAACTGACATATCGGTTTAGTTGTGTTTTACTTACGAGCAATAATTGTTAATATTATGTGTTCTGTTTGTCATAACCAAGCTCAATGATGAAAGTTTTTCTTTTATGCTGGTTATCATGTGCTTTGTGCTAGCGTATCAATTTGCACCTGTCACTTTAAATTTTACTCTTCTCAAAAAAGCGTCATGTGATCAAGACCTTTCGTAGGTCGAAACGCGTCATGGCGGATTTCAAGGGCGTTTGATTAATAAATACACTGCACCTTACTTTTGGGTCTGTCTTCGTTCATCCAGCACGATTTCAGCAGCGGAGTTTGTCTCGCATATATATATATATATATATGTATGTATATATAGTATGTATGTATATATACATACACACACACCCCTATACTCACTTTTAATGTTATAAATTCCCTTTCCACCCAAAAACCTACACCCACCCAAAACCTTAAAAATTCCCTTTCCACCCAAAAACCTATACCCACCCTGAACCCTAAAAATTCCCTTTCCACCCAAACACCCACACCCACCCTAAACCCTGTAAATACCCTTGCAATCCCAAAAACCCATACCTACCGTAAACCCTAAAATTACCCTTGCCAACCAAAAACCCACACCCACCCTAAAATTACCCTTGTTACCCAAAAACCTCTTACCCACCCTTAACCCTAAAAATACACTTGCCGCCCAAAAACCCATACCCACCCTAAACCCTAAAAATACCCTTGCAATCCCAAAAACCCATACCACCCAAAATCCTAAAATTACCCTTGCCACCCAAAAACCATGCCCACCCTAAACCCTCAAATTACCCTTTCCACCCAAAAACCCATACCCACCCTTAACCCTAAAAATACACTTGCCACCCAAAAACCCATACCCACCCTAAAATTACCCTTGCCACCCAAAAACCCATTCCCACCCAAAATGTAAAAATGCCCTTGCCACCCAAAAACCTACACCCACCATAAACCCTAAAAATACCCTTGCCACCCAAAAACTCATACTCATGATACACTATATATATATATATATATATATATCAGTCATAAACAATCCAAGAGTGCCATCTACTGGTCTCAGAAGGTAAATTTAAACAACATACATTAATTAGTAAGATTGCATAAATAAATAAATAAACTTAGAAAATGTAAAACAGTTAATTATTTTTACAAAATGTTACACTCCATGAAAAAAACAAATCAGACAGACAACTTACTATAACAAAAGAAACAACTAATCTCTTCATGCAGGTCGTTGTTTAGACAGGTCGTTGTTTAGACAGGTCGTTGTTTAGACTAGGTAGTTGTAAATGCAGTAGTGGTTGAGGGATCGTGGTTCAGGCCCCTCGTTGTTAAAGAGTAGTGGTAAAGGTCGTTTCCCGTTCCACTGATATGCGTGATTAATTTGCCTATTGCATTGATGCAGGTATTTTATAGTTAGTGTTAATCTAAAGTGCCGCACTGGGCAGGGTTGTTTTTACTGACAGCATCTTGCATGCTGTAATATATAGCCCCATTCTAACAAAGGTGAAAACAAACTACACATCCTAGAATACAATTGATGTCGGCTTAGAAGCCTGGCCTGGGTAAAGGTTTCACGTATCATAAGGGGATGCTTGGCAGCTATGCCATTCCAGTGCCAGCACCAGCACAAAGCTTGGTCCAGTATCACATAGCCCTGTATTAAACTTTTTCGTCTTTGTGTTGAGGGACACAAATGTGAGCCAACAGGATAACAAATAAAAGTGATAATAATAATAAGAAAAATAAGATTAAGAATAACCCCACAAACCTATGTTGTAAAGCGTATAAAAAATAGGTTTAATCAATCACTAAAACTTTATTTCGACTTTAAACCATAAAAGCACAGAAGATAAAAGACAACAATAAAATCATTTTAAGATATACAATTAAAAAGTGCAATATTGTGAACATTAGGATAGCCCATAACTCTTTACTTTTAGGCGGGCTCCAGCAACAGGGAGGCTTCATGCAAAACGTCCAAAAAAATAGCACAGGTCTCCCAGTCTGAACTGTTTCCTTGATTGTGTGCTCAGCTAATCCTATAACTGGGCAAGGAACTATACATTAGTTATACACAATAAAATATAATGATCAGGCAATAAAGGTTAAGATATATAAATACTCTAGAAGTAGGTTTAATGCCATAAAAAGACATGTTTGTCAAGCACAGTTCTGAAATGCTCCAACTTACCAAATAACATACTAAGGACCATATGTACTAAGAGATAGATCCAAAAAAGTGGTCGCAAATTTTGCACCAACTTGTTGCGGCCTGTTTCTGATTTTGAAATGCAACCCATCTACTAATAAGTCACATTGCAAAATGGCCAGTCGCAGGTGGTCGTAGAATGCCCTGCCTATTGAATATTAATTATTCAGGTTGCTATTTGCAACTCTTCTGATTAACTACGAACAAGAGGGTGGCGGCATGCAAGGAACAGCAGGCCACCAAACCTGTGTTTGTCTTCCCAAATGGGAAACTTAAATAAACCAGTGCTGCATTTTTTAGGTTGAGCCTAGCGGCAGTGCGCATGCACTGCTCGCTCTGTGAGGCATGCTGTATTAGAGTGTGCACTGGAAGCCCCGCCCACTCTCCGCCCATATTTGTCATTGGCTTGTGTCATTGTCCTTCATAAATGCTGGCTTCTGATTCGTAAATAGGCTTGTTAGTCTCTCCTTGGTACCACCTTGTCTGCAATTGTTACCGCCCATAATGACTGGACCTTTTACTTGGCTCGCTACACGGTCTGCATTATAAGTGGGTGAGCACTATTTTGTTTATTGCCACTGATGGGGACAATGGCGGTTGCTTTTTGTATTTGCATCGCACCCACACAGGACAATGGCGGCCGCCTTTCTTAAAGAGCGCTATGCCGCTCTAACTTGCATGCTGAGCGCGGCGCCCGCTCTAGAGACATCGCGCTTAGTTTCAACTTTTTTTTTTAACTTGCTTGCTGAGCGCGGTGCCCGCTTTAGGGACACCACGCTCAGTTAAAACATTTTTTTTTAACTTTGATGTTGAGCGCAGCGCCTGCTTCAGGGATACTGCGCTCTGTTTCTTTTTTTTTTTTGTAAACTTTAATACTGAGCGCGGCGTCCGCTTCATGGACACCGCGCTCTGTTTCTTTTTTTTTTTTTACACTTTAATACTGAGCGCAGCGCCTGCTTCACGGACACCGCGCTCTGCAATACAATAGGTTTTGCTTTTGCAAATCTTTGAACTATTGGTATTGTAAATGACAATGCCTTTTAATATTATAAAAGGCATTGCCATTTACAATGCCAATAGCTCAAAAACTCGCAATTGCGAAACCTATTGCATTGCAAATGCTTGTTAAAAAAAAGTATTCTGTTTGGAAAATTTTTGGGTGGAGAGGCAGTGGTCCTCGAACTACTGCCTACACCCACTGCGATCACCCGACACCATTCACAAAGGGAAGCTGTTACAAGAACATAGCTGACAAGTTTTCAGATTGCTAAAGTGTAACATTTCTATGTTTTCAGTGTACTTATATGTGACGATTCATTTTCTTATGTGTGACACGTTGAGTAACACTTTCTTGCAAGTAGTACCAAGCTGTTATGTTCGGGTACTTCGATACGTTTCAAAAACTGCCCCCTTTGGGCAAAGAAAGGGTGTACAAGTGGCTTTAAAGCAGCTACAAATGCTGCCGGGCTCACATCAGAAGTGTTAAGGCTGGACATCTGATAAATCTCGCAGAAGGGATGCCCTAGGTAATCAAAGTCAGCTGAGAAACATCATATCCCCACAACGCTGAGAAATACGTGAAGGCCATTAGTTATGATTTGTACATCATATCGACCAAGTATGTAATTCTTCTTTCACTCTGGGACTTTTAAGCCCATAGTCTATTTTTTAATTGAAAAAGCCAATAAAGATTCTGATGGTTCGAGCAACACCGGTCCACGGACTGTGTCCATGATTTATGAATAAGTTCACGCGAGGAGTCATCAATTTATTACTTGGCAGGTACGAGATGCGACACAACGAGTAATGCACAGCCCATCTTTAGAAATGTTTACTTTTATTGACCCTAATATGGAGTGCAATGACATTAAAAGGTGCTGCTTTAACCATTAGGCAACTGACTTCAAACTTTTAAGGCAGCTTGCCAAAAAGGCACTTTCCTGGTAATGTTAACAGCCAGACTACCACTGACAAAAGTGCAACCATAAGTCCCAGAATGCATAGTGATCAGGGCTAAAAAGTGGGACCAGGCCTATGGGGTCAGTTACAGAAGAAACTACCACTTGGGAAACATCTCAAGAGGTTTTACAATTTTACATACTGAATTATGCGCAAAGGTTCCGAATGAATGATGTTCCCAACCTCCGACGAAATCTCAAATATGCAAGTTGTTCCATTTACTTACATTATTTATTTTACAAACATCTGGACCTGCAGCAATCAACGTATTGTATGTCTTCTGTGAACAATATTAAGTGATGACAACACAATGCTGGGATAAGTTGCCCTCCTGCCTAGATGCCAAGAGAAGCACCAGTATGCATCATCCTGTGTGATAACTTCCAGGAACACTGTTTTTTTAAAGCCAAAAGCACATTGATATGTGATGCGTATGGTATTGGTTATCATATTGGCTGTTTCTGAAAGTTGCCAGAATTTGCTGAAAGTGTGTCACACTTACCTCGACATACGTAAACTACACTCTAGAGCAAAACAACAGTGATAGAGGATGGAGGTTGTCTTTCAAAAACAAGTGTATGTTTCCTCTGTGTAACTGCATCATTACAAATGCCTCATACTTTAAAATAAAGCATTTTTAGCAGATTTAGAATCCACTTTTGTGGGACCATTTGCATGCAGTTAACCTTTCTAGCGTCCATTAAAGGTGGTTTGTTGGTGGCATCAGTGTACTGTTTACATGATGCCCACAATGTGCCTTGCAACACCAGGTCCACAAGTGTCTGCGACAGCATCAAAGCTGAGGAGGAGTATAATGAACTGAGAGGCCTGCCAGGTGCCTCTTCGCCCACGATCCGCAGGAGCCTGACTGCTAATGCTGCTCCTTGAAGTGATGTGACTATGGGCCAGCGAGAAGCCCGCTATGGGGTGTCCATGATAGGCCTAATTGTGGCCTGCCAACATAACACCAATCAGGACCTGACACACCACCCTTGCATAGAGTGGAGTGTTGCAGAGTAGAGTGGCATAGAGTGCAGTAGTGTAGAGGGCATTTGCATAGAATGCAGTAGTGCAGAGTAGAATGGCTGAGAGTTCAGTAGTCTCTAGCTCTGCGAGGCACACCAGGGGCTTTACTAAAAGTGATTCAGTGTCTCATCATTGGTTGGGAGCTCTATATAAATGCAATACTGTACTGCTGGGGAGGCTTCCAAAGTGTCTGCCGACACTAGGCCCTCAGTATGAATCGGACCGCTCTGACTAGTTCTAGATGTAGCACGATAGGCTGTTTTTGCATGAAACTCTTTTTTAGTGATCCTACTATATGTTAAATGCCAACTGATTCAGAAGCGCTATTCAGCCCCAAAGTAGCCAGACAGAGAGAAACAGGAGGGGCCACTGTTGTGAAAAACACACCTCACACAGAGTGTAAATTGTGAGTAATTCTTAATTTCGACCCCGCACAGGAGTTACAAGAAACGCCACCCATCAGCCAACCGTCTGGTCTCCAACTGATCCCTATTCAAACCACCGCATTCCAACTTAGATTCTTGACTCAAGCGCGAGTCAATAATGACATCATAACAGCCACCGGTACACAGGGCATGATGACAGTGACTATGGGTTCAACTGCTGGCAATTAATTATTTGCAAAAGCGATGTCTCATCCCTGCCCTTGCCCCTCCCTCCAACATGTATTTCCATGGCTTACACATACCTCTGGGGCTGAGTATTATGGCGGGCTTTCTCTGCTGCACTGCTTCCTCAGGAAACCAACACCCACGTAATTTGCATAATCTCGGCCTGCAGCAGGAACTCTTTACTTGAAAGCAGCATAGCCTCGTATACTGTCTCAAAGTGTGTACTACCTTAAGTAAAATAACAAGCAGCCTAGTAGCCAAAGAAGTATGCAGCCTGGTGAAGAGGAAGGTAATTCATGTAAAGACCGTGGATTGCCCGGGAACCCAGAAGAAAAGTTGTGTGTGCATGAGGTGGAGGCCTGATACAAATGGCACAAGTGATCAGATTGTGGGGTGTCTGGAGAAGCAACCCACTGTAGCATCACTAAAGTGTTTAGTCAGTAATAAAAGGAACTATGCAAGTGTCAAGCTGTGCTTTTGCATGGATAAACATGCAATTACTATAATTAAGCACCTTGGGCCAGATGTACGACCGTTCCATTTTGCGAGTCGCAAATTGCGATGTTTTGCAACTCGCAAAATGGAATGTACAACAGTGTCTCAGACAGTTTGCGATTCCTAATAGGGTCGCAAATGACCTGCCTCATCAATATTCATGAGGCAGGTAACAATTTGCGACAATTGGGAATGGCCAGCACTCACAGGGATGGTTGCCTGCTGGGGTCAGCAGACCACCATGTCTGTGACTGCTTTTTAAATACCCGATCAAGCTGACTGACGCGGCTTTTTCTGAATCTACACGCGGAGCGCTGTCCCGCTTTTCCATTCCTCTACCAAGAAATACTCTCAGTGCATTGTCACTGTTAATCCACAAAGGGATTCTACAACGCTACGACTGTGGCGTAAAACTAATTGAGGCCCTCTGGCCCACCTACATACCCCATTGGATTGACAGCCTGTCCTCACATTGAGTACCCGGACGGGTCCTCATGTGAGTAAACCTTTTCCTCTTCTTCACGTGTGGCACATCATTTTCACAAGGCTGCGCAACCATATATTCAGATGTCCCTTCATCAATAGTCCTGAAGAGACCCCACATTGTTTTGCGGGTCGAAACGCCGTCGACAAACAGAAGAAGCGAACCATTTCCCCAGCACATATCATTGTATATAGTTGCTGTTCACATGGAATTATTTTGATAATGGTCGACTTGTACAAACTGTGGAAACCTTCTATTTAATATTCACATTGTCACTTAGGTTTAGGTTCCCTTTGTCACTTGGGACACTATGCACAAATGTTGTTTTGATGTATAATGTTTACTCCTAACTTTATTGTTTAAAAAATCCATAAAATATACTACACTGGAATCGGTGTGTTAGTGGTTCCTTCGCGCTCTGCCATTATCTAACCCTCTATATCGCGATTGTGCTTATGTATCATAACCTCATAGTATATTATTCCACAGGAACCATTGTTTTTCCTATATAACTATTACCCTGGTTCCTTAGTGAGTAGGGTTCCCCTGTTCTTTCTTGTGCTTTTTAAATAAAGCAGTTTTTTTAAAATGCAGCCTGCTTTCCTTAAAGGAAAATGGGATGCATTTAAAAAAGAAAAATGGAACGTTTCTGTTTCATTTTTTAAGAGTAGGCAATGGGCTCCCAAAAAATATTTTCGCATCCATTCACAAAGAGGAAAGGGTCCCCTGGGGATCCCCTCCTGTTTGCGAGTGGCTTACCACCTTCTTCAACTGCGAGTGTTTTGCGACTGCAATTACGGTTGCAAAACAATGGTACATACCAGTGCGACTCGCTAATAGGAAGGGACGCCCTAGGCACGCCCCTTCCAAATAGCGACTCGCAAACCCTATTTTGCAAGTCAGTAATTGGTTACTGACTCGCAAAATAGGGTTTGTACATATCACCACCCTTTTTAGGGTAGCAAACGGGCCGATTGCCCATTTGCGAATGCTAAAAAGGGTCATACATCTGGCCCCTTTTCTCCCCAAAAAATGCAAGAGACTGGTACTGTTACATAAAAACAAAAAATCTCTCCATCACATTACGCTACAGCAAATGGTCACAGTATTGATAGCATGGAGAGTAATACAGCTGTGCCAGTGAGTGCAAGGGTGGTTTTGCTTTCAACAACACACTTTCAGCTGAGTTGGTAAAGCACTTTTGTAACAAATGATAGACCATGTGGAGATGTGGTATTTAAATAAATACGCGTTAATCTAACATGAGATGCGTGGTACTTGGCTGAGCAGCAAGAGGACATTTTCCCATTTGCGATCCGTTACATCTCCTTTGAGGTGTTGGTACTTGATCAATAGTTTGCTACTGCAATTGCAGTCACAAACCATTCGTACATGCCATATAGGGTTGCCACCTTTCTTAGAAAAGAAATACTGTTCATTTTTTATATTTTGCTATTTTGGAACAGTCAAAACCTGGAACGTGAAAAAGAATTCTGGTAAAATTGCCAGGATTGCTTTGCAAGATGGCAATCATCCCTTTGTTTATTCTAATAGTCATTCTGAAACAATTTAAAAAGCTTTCGAACAGTTTTTAATTGATTTCTTTATGTGTTTTCAGCTTTGGATACTTGTTTCAGAAGGGAAAAGAAATCAAATTTCACTGCTTTTCCCAATATTTTTATCAGCCTAGACTTAAAAACAGGGTTGCCACTGCGCCCGTTTTATACCGGAATGGCTGGTATTTAAATGTCCTGCTGGTACACAAATTTGAAAAATCACCTAACGCCGGTACTTTTTCCCCTTATCAGTACATACTTTAAACAGTAAATATAAGAAAAAAACACTTAAAAATGTCTTACACACCTTCCCTAATGATCCTTGCCCGATAACTAAACTAAACAAACTACAGAAAGGCCATGTTAAGATGAATACAGATTATTTCATATAAAGTTCTACTTAAGAATCTTCGCAGACTCTCTAAAACGTTAACAGAAGGCAGGTGTATTTTTATAGGAAACGTATCTACCATACTTAAAAACTAAGGCCAGACAATAAAAACCAGCCAGGTGGCAACTCTAATGCCGTAACAAATTATAATTAGGAAGGGACTCCCTGTTGTTTTTTTATTTCAAATAGTTTTTATTGGTTTTAGCAAGTAACTACAAAAAGAAAACAGCAACAAATTTGCATAATCAGTAATGCAGGTAGGAAGGTGTTGATTGGTTGATACATCTTACATATGACATATATTGATAAAACAGTTATGACATATCAGAGCAGATGATAATCTAATGAGCATTGTTAGGCTGTAGTTTAATTACATGTCATTGTTCCAACTAGTACAGGTAATACCATGACAGGGGATCCCGATGTAACATGTTACAATGTTTGTTTCATATATCACCTACCATCGTCATGTTATACAAGATAAACAGAAAATCAGACACGAAGAAAGAGTAAAGAAAAAGTAGAGGAAAAAGGGAAAAAAGGAAAGAACAAAGCATAACCAAAAGGAATTCTAAAGGTACACGTAAGTGATCAACAGAGACACTCCGGGGATGTCCATGTTGGGATTATGGAGAACCTCAATTTATGATTTATATGAGATGGTTAAGGGTCCTTTTGTTTGGGGTGAGGGGACAGTCTTTCAGGGGGGCTTAAATGCCGGTGAAGCAGAGTCTAGTGAATCCCATATTTTCCTATGTCTAGGACGCCATGGAAAGAGTTGGAGGGTCGTATTATCTGCGCCCCTCAAGAAGGTTAGCCATTCTTGCCATATTTTGAAGGATATATTTTTTTAATTTTTCCATTTACACAGAATTATTTTACATGCCAGCGTAAGCATCAAGTCAAGCAGGTCACGGTCACTCTCCTTTTGTAGTTCCGGATCGTGGAAACCCACTAAAATATATGATAAATCTCTGGATGGGGTGATATGCAAAATCTGGGTGATGCTGTCGAAGATTCTGTCCCAGAAGTTTTGTAACATCGGGCAGAAAATTAGCATTTGTGATAGGTCACCTATTTGTTACTTACAGTTCCAGCATTGGGGAGATTGGATAAAGATTGAGTTTATGTAATCTGCCTAGGGTCCAGTAGTTCCTATTTATAATCATGTATTTTGTTTGGGCGAGTGTAGGGGATATTTTATTTTTGAAAGGCATCATATGAATTTGTTCCCAATCAAGCTTTATTGCTTTAGCGTTCGGTTCAGATTCCCATTTCCTTTCAATGAGTGTATGAGATTTACATGGTTCTGGGAGTAAAATCTTATATATTCTTGATATCATATGCCCAGCATTTGACAATTGGGTCAATTTTATAGGAAGCGAAGGGGGAATAGGTTTCATAGTTAATTTAGAAATCTGTAATTTAAGTTTCAGGAATTTATATAAGTCTATATGAGCCAGTCCTCTCTTCCTTTTAAGATCAGAGAAGGATATGGGGGATGGTGTCCTCATATAGAGCTTTGATCAGGTTAATACCTCCTTGTGACCAATTTTGCCAGTATATTAGTTGTTTACCTATTTTTATTTTGGGATTATACCAGACTGCTGACATGTTTGAGGCACATATTTTAGTGTTGGAGTGTATATCTAGACGAGCCAATGCTTTCTTAGTGTTTTGTCTGGGACCCTGAACTGAACCCAACTGCTGAGGTGACAAAGCAGCAGCCACATCGCACACTCTGGAAGCCCACTTAAGATATGCTCCTGGAACATCAACAGTCTGGCTAACAAACTGAGCGATCAGGGCACCACATCCTACTGATGCTCCTTTGAAATCATCCTACTTCAAGAGACATGGCTACAGACAGCATATCAGCTAGACAGGTTCATAAACCATCATATCCCTGCCTTAAAACAACGGAATTTCGGCCGCAGTAGTGGAGTCCTTGCAATCTATGTATCAGCCAATAGCGCAATTCACACTTGGAAACAAGTGAGCGACACCTCAGGGCTGCAAGCAGTAGGCATCTCGCTTAGAACCGACAATGGCCAGTCAAAGAACCTAACTTTGATAAACATTTATATCCGCCCAAAGTCAGGCACAAGGGCAGCCATCACAAAGAAACTGATCTCCATGGTTTTAAATCTCAGATCAGAAAACCCCAGCACAGACATTATAATATCGGGAGACTTCAACATGTGGCTTATGGCCAACCTTCCCGCAACAAGATAATGCAGTCACAAGAAGGAGATTGGTCTATACCTCCCCAGGATCGCCCCAAGATGACCCAGAGGACGGGTCCTCTAAGGAAATTTGGAACACCTTGGTCTAAGAGACCTTAATGGACGATTTCACCCCGATAAGCCACCTGGCCTTTCATACCTGTCTAAGACTGGGGCCTCTTTGATCGACTATACATTTGTCAGCCTTCCCTTGTCGAATCAAATCACCGCATTTGGGTTCGGTGAAAACTTGGACAGCGACCATCGCCCTCAAGAGCTCACCATTAACATCCGGCTGAACCAATATAACGCAGCAGCTGACCTAGGCTTTGAAAACCACACAATCAATCTAAAACGCATCAAGTGTTCCATCAACAGCCACCCGACCCTGGTCGCAGAAGCCAAACTGTTACTATCTAGCATCAACAAAACAGAGAGAGATCCAATCCTCAGATGGTCAATGTTCTCCGTAAAACTGGCAGACATGTTTGCAAAACCGGTACGGGGCAAAGCAAAGCCCCCTGTCTCACAAGGGGAAGGCTCCAGTCATCCTATAAGGTTTGCCCAAAAAAATATCAACCGTTGTGGAGAAATCTCAAAAGATCACCAATGAATCCAAAAATAATAAGCAAACTCAGAGAGGCCTGAAGACGGCAAAAAGTGAACTCCAAAGGAACATCTGGAACTCCTTCTGGGCTAAACTACAGCACGATATCAGGTCAAACAACTCCACAAAGTTTTGGCGCACCATAAATGGACTAGGGGGCTCTCTCCCCAAGGTAGCTTCCTCCAACATCTCGGAGCCAGTGTGGTACCACTTCCTACATGATCATTTCAATGCCCAACCATCACCAGATCAATTCCTCGCGAAGGAGGAAGGCCATGCGGCCAGCGGTGTCCGGGAAGTTCCAACCGAGAGCCACGACCAGGTAACTGTCGGGTTCCACATCTCAGAGGCCCTAATCCAAAAACAAATTGCTAAGGGACGCAGGGATGGGGCTCCAGACCCAGGCGGAATACCACCTGCTCTATATAAGGACGATCCAGCATTCTGGGCTACCCAACTAGCCCCGCTTTATTCATCCATACTGGAAAGAATGGCATCCCCCCTTCATGGCGTGGTTCGATACTCGCTCCAATTTTCAAACGGGGTGACAAAAAATCTCCTGGGAACTACCGTATGACCACCCTAATTGATAACGAAGCAAAGTACTTTGCTGGTGTGCTGCTGGACTCTCTACAATCAAGGGCTGAGACAAATAAAATCATACCCCCAAATCAAACTGGATTCACAAGGCAAGCTGGGACAACAGTGAACCTAACAGCACTCTCCTTTTTAATCGACCAGGCGGAATCGAACACCTGCCCTTTATATATGGGGTTTATAGATTACAAATCTGCATTCGACAGGGGGGAAGCTCTGGCAGAAACGTGCCCTCCATAACATTCCTGACACCTTGCTCAGGGCTCTGCAGCTTCTACACCACGATACCTGGGTCAGAATTAGGATTGGGGATGGATCGTGCCTGTCACGGCCTATAACCACCACGCAAAGTCTCAAGCAAGGTTGCGTTCTTGCGCCCACTCTATTCAACTTATTTCTATCTGCCTCTGGTCCTCAACTTAGTAAACTCGCAGCCACCCAAACTAGGTGGCCTCTGCCTCTCAAACCTACTCTATGCAGATGACCTGGTCCTTATCAGCAAAACAAAGATTGGGCTGCAACGCCTGCTGGACGAAACTGCCACATACTCTAAAAGGAACGGCCTGCAAATAAACAAAAAGAATACCAAGATTCTCGCGGTCCGAGTTGCCAGAACTCAAAAGCCAACATGGTCCCTCGACCAGGAGAAATTAGAAGCAACCAACTGCCACAAGTACCTAGGCGTCCTTTTTAATGACAATAGCAGATATGTGAGCCAGATGATGGAAATAAAAAAGAAAGGCACTGCACTTTCGTTTGCTCTCAGATCCGCACACATAAAACTAAAAGGCCCTACCTTTACACCGATCCTCCAGGTTGCTCAGACGAATGTTCTCCCAACTCTAACAAATGGGTGTGAGGCTCTGAAAGGGCGGGAGAGCGAGACACTCGACAAAACGCTCACAAAGATCTACAGATCAGTTTTTCAGCTCCCCTCCTACACATTACCAGCCAAATAAGACTGGAATTCGGAATTTGTAAACAGGTGCTGGCTCGGAAGGCTGCCTTTGCTATAAGCTGCCACAAGCTCAGGGCCTCCAAGGAAGGCTCCCTGGCACACCACTTATGGACGGACTTGGCTAAAAATTGTAGGTCGTCGGGCAACCACTATCTGACCCAAGCCCTTAACATACTTGGCTTGGTACCCACCTGGGACTTACACACCAGCCATCAGGAATTCAAAAGGCTGGCAAAAATTAGCACAAAACAACTCTCTTCAATAGAAGACAGGGCCAGTCTCTCTGCACGGTCTCATGGCTGGATGACCCTATGCACCTACAAACAACTGACACCCCAGTGCTACTTAAACAACCCCTACAACAAAAGGACAAAGCTACAGTTCATGAAGCTGAGAATGGGGTCACCCCCACTGCTGGCCACCTCCCAGCGTGGAAAAGGGGTAAGGTTCAGGCAATGTGTCGGCTCTGCAATCAACATAAAGAGGACATAACACACGTCTTGTACCTGTGCCCCACGTGTTGTGCCTGTGCCCCACCCTTCTAGAGGATAGAAGGGCTCTGCTACGAAGGGGCTGGATAGCTAACGACATAAGATCCTGCAGAGGAGCAGTCCTGGCCTGCTTCGACCCTTCGAATACCATCCTGAATTGTGCCTTGGTTAAATTTATGGACCGTTTCTCTAGGAAGATTGAGGCTCTGAAGCGTACACGTGATGGGCTGACAGATAACCCGACTACCATTGGGCCATCGCAACCGACCACTCCCCCCTGATGTCATTCCCCCCTTCTTCCGCCTAATGACTACGCTCCAGCTCAAATAAAAGTGTTACGCACAGTAGGTGCTTATCTACTTGTACACATTTTCCATATTTTTATATTTCATTATCCCACTCAGAGTAAATGATGCCAACTAGTTGCCACTTAACTCAAATATGTATGCACTTTTTATCCTAGCACCATCGTGTTAGCAACATGTAATATAGGCCTTATGTGACTTGACGATTTTTTAATTCTTATTGTATTAAACCTGTATCTTAAAAGATGTAACCTTATGGAATATGCAAACTGTGATCTAATGCGACCTTTTCATATTGCAAAGGTGTTTACTAATCATGCAATAAAGTCTTTTTACTCTTTTTTTAGTGTTTTGAATGATGTATGTAGAATGTGGTAGAATAGAGATGTGCATTGTCATAATGGCCGGGAGTGGAATGTCTTTTACCAATTTTTTTTCCACTTCTACCCTTTGGGGTTTGTAGTCAAACTTTTCCATAAACCATGCAGCCCCTTGTTTACAAAGGTAGGCCGTCTGGCAGTTCTTGAAATTTGGTAGACCCGCTCCTCCCTTGTTTTTGGCCAGCCTGAGTCTTCCTAAAAAGATCCTTGGTTTTTTCGCTTGCCATAGAAAGTTATTAAGGATCTTATCAATTTTCCGCAGGAAATCCTCCGATAGTATCATAGGTAACACACTAATGAGGTAGTTGATAAGTGGTGTAATCATTTTAATTGTTTCTATTCTACCCTACCATGTTAGGCAGTTTGGTGACCATCCATTCAGTATTTCTATGATTTTTTAAAATAAATAATAGCTTCATTTTCTTCTAGGGTAGTGATATGGTCGTTTGAAAATTCTACACCTAAGTATTTAATTGTACCTGTCTACCAGGCCAACCCGGAGTCTCCCAATACCTCTCTACTGCCACATAGATTAAGTAACTTGACTTCTGTCTTGCCCTTGTTAAGGGTGTAGCCTGAGACCTCAGCAAATTCTTGAATAGAGTTCATGAGAGCCGGTATAGCCGTGGCTGCGTCATTTGAGACCACCAGTATGTCGTCTGCATATGCTGCTACTTTGAAGTTTGTTTTGCCGAAGTCTATACCTGGTATGTTCTGATTTTCCCTTAAGTATTGAAGGAATGGTTCAATTGCTAGTAAGAAAGGTGAGGGAGACAGGAGACATCCTTGTCTGGTACCTTGTTTTAATGAGAATGAAGAGGAGAAAGCTCCCCCTGCTCTAACCTTCGCCCTTGGATTGTGGTATAATGCCATGATCATACGTATTAAGGAATCTCCTAGGTTACATTTTTTAAGTATCGCGTGTAGGAATATCCAGTCTACTTTATCGAACGCTTTTTCTGCGTCGAGTGTTATAGTGACAGTCGGTGAACTAAGTAACTTCGCTTTTTCAATTGCATGGCAGAAGAGCCTGGTGTTTTTGCTAGAGAGTCTTTGTTTTCGGAAACCTGTTTGAGATGAGTGGATAAGTTTGGCAATGTGTTTTTGTAGTCGGTTAGCAAAAATCATGGCATATATTTTACAGTCAAGGTTTATTAGGAAATTGGTCTGTAGTTCTTAGTTAGAAGAGTGTCTTTACCTTCTTTTGGAATGACTGTGATTATAGAATCCGCCGGTGTACCCGTTTTGTCCAGAAGATGCAAAGTGGTCAAATAGGAGTAGTAGTGGTTGCCTCAAGTGTTCAGTGAACGTTTTATAGAAGGTGGCATTATAACCGTCAGGGCCAGGTGTTATGTTATGTTATGATGTCTTGTAAAGCGCACAGCTGCCCCAGCAAAGGGGCGTCCCGGCGCTAAAAGCATAGATAACGGCTGCAACTAAAGTCCAACTTGGCAAAAGAAAAAAAGGGCCATTGGGTGGCATAATATCATACGAAAGGGCAAGGGACTACTGGGGGAACAGATGGGTTTTTAGTGCTTTTCGAAAAGCCAAATAATTATCCATACTCCGGATATGCCCTGGAAGGCCATTCCAAAGCTTAGCTGCCAGTACGCGATACGAACGCCCACCAGCACGGGCCCTCTTTACTCGTGGAATAGAAACCAGCTGAAGGCCTGCAGAGCGCAAATACCGCACAGGAGTATAGATGGAGAGCAGGTCAGATAGTATGCCAGAGCTAGAGGATTTCAAGATCTTAAACGCAAAACAAAGAGACTTGAACTCCACCTGCCTCTCCACAGGCAACCAGTGTAGCCGACGGATGGTGCTGGAGGTGGAGCAACGTCTAGGCATGGCTAGAAGAGTTCTTGCGGCGACATTTTGGACCCTCTGCAGTCTTGAGATCTCAGTCCTATTGACCCCCAGATAGAGTACACTAGCGTAGTCCAGTCTCGACAGCACAGATGCCTGCACAATCGTCTGACGGATAGAGGGGTCAAAGAAACCCAACATAGGTCTGAGACTGCGCAGAATGCCAAAACATGTTGCCGCCACCCTCTTGGTTTGAGCTTGAAAACTAAGCGCCGAATCAACCCATACGCCAAGATTTTTTACCACCGGTGTGGGAGTGGGAACGGGACCCAGGGTGGTAGGCCACCAATGTCCACTCCATAGCTCATGGTCTTTCCCCACCAGCAAGACCTCAGTCTTGCCGGCATTGAGCTGGAGGCAGTTGGCAGTTATCCACCCCGCAACATCCGTCAGGCCACTTTGAAATTTAGCCGCATCGTTTAGACAATCATTGGAGAGGGAGACTACTAATCGAGTGTCGTCAGCATATGACACAATCGTCAGCCCTCTCCTTTTGGCTAATGCGGCTAGGGGCTGGACATATAGGTTAAACAGCGTTGGACTTAGCGCAGAACCCTGCGGGACACCCTGTTTGATGGAATGCACCCTTGATGAAAAAGGGGGAGCAAACACCTGAAAGGACCTATCCGAAAGGAAGGAGGTGAGCCAAGCCAGGGCAAAGCCCGTGATGCCAGCCTCCTTCAATCTCCGAATCAGAATCTGGTGAGAGACCGTATCGAATGCGGCACTAAGATCCAATAGGATCAGTGCCGAAGTACATCCCTCATCCAGTGCCACTCTCAGGTGTTCAGTCACCGCTAAAAGGGCGGACTCTGTACTAAGGCCCGAGCGAAAGCCACACTGGGAGCCGTCCAGTATGTTATTTTCCTCCAGATAGCCTGACAGAATGGTGCTTTGCCGGATTTGAGTTTCTTAATGGCAGTTTCTAATTCTTCCACAATAATCGAGCCATTAATAGAATCCCTTTCTTGGTCGTTTAAAGTATTGAGTGATATCGCGTCAAGGTATTTCTTGTTGTTTCAGTGGGTCAAGTTGGGGTTGGAATTGTATAGGTTTTGGTAGAAGTCTTTGAATGTGTCGGCAATCTTGTTTGGGTTGGTGTGGCTAGTGCCAGTATTGTCTTTAATCACGTTGATAGCATACCTTTGACTTTTAAATTTTAAGTATGAGGCCAGCGTCTTTCCTGCTTTATTGGCCTCACATAGGCGAAGGCTTTTCTGTTTATTTATCCAGACTGCTGCTCTAGTACTAATTATTTTATTGTATTCGTATTTTTTTATTTAGAATCTCAGTTAAGATTTGGGGGTCATTTTTTATAATATGCAGCTTTTCCAGGTTGAAGATATCATTCTCTAGGTTTAGTAGTTGTGAGTTTGCTTCTTTATTCATATTTGATTTAATTTTTATAACCACGACCCTAATGGTGGACTTTAATGCTTCTCATCTTACGAGATGTGATGTCTCGTTTTCGGTATTTTCAAGCAAGTCGTTTTTAATTGCTTCTCCAATTACTTTTTTATTTTGCGGAGAGGAGTGGACATCTTCATTGAAACGCCATAAAGGTTCTTTAAGGGGAGTGGTTGAGTCTGAAATTGTTAATGTAATGCAAGAGTGATCAGATACCACTCTCTGTTCCATTGTTGTTTGGTCTACCCTGTTGGATGCGTTCCCTGATATTAAAAAAATAGTCTATACGTGAGTATGAGTTATGAGGGAAGGAGTAAAATGTGTAGTCTCTTTCGGTTGGATTTAGCAGTCTCCAAGCATCTATCATGTTGTATTTACTACAGACGTTTTTGAGAGCTTTATGTGATTTGTTTGGTCTAAATTGGCATGTTAAATTCCTGTATAAGTTGGAATCTAATGGGAGATTAAAATCACCAGCAATGATCGAAGTAGCTGTATCTGGGATCAGTTTGATGTGTTTCTCTAGGTCTTCCCAGAAGTCGTGGGGGCATATATATTTGTTACAAAAAGGACAGAGTTTTCTTTTTCTAATTTTGAAGTGACCCATCTACCGTGTTTATCAGTAGAGTGAGAGATTACGTTTATCCTGGCTTTCTTTGAAATCAGTGTCACTACTCCGTTTTTCTTACCTACCAATGCTGAGCAGGCTACGTCTGAAAATTGGGTACTTTTGAGTGACTCAGCAAGATTGCCAACTGTTTTTGTTTCCTGTAGAAGGGTGATGTCTGCCTTTAGTTTGTATATATAGTCCAAAAACAATTTCCTTTTAACCAGGTAGTTAAGGTGTCGTGTAGTTCCTAAATTACCCATACAGGACCTGTGCGTTCGGATAACAAACTGTGGGTTTGGTGGCAGACTGATTCTGAGCACCCCTACCGAGAAATGTTAGCTTGTTTGCATTAGCTAACTCACAGTGCCACTAGTGTCTCCTCTTATCGGGGAGAGAATAGTTTCTGGCAACCTCAGAACATGACAACCCTGATCCCTCAGGATCGTGGAAACAATGTACTACTTTTCGCTCAGTCACTCGTGCTTACTTATCTCGTCTCAGAGATACACAGAATAAACAGCTTGGGTGTTTCAATAAGGGTTTATTGAACAGTCGTTATTCTTGTGTAGAATATATGAGCTGCAACAACCATTAGACAGTAGCAGAGATATATGATTAGCAGTACAGTGAATATAAATGGATAGTACAGTTCTACCATCTTGCCATACGCATGAATAAATACATGAATATAAAATGCATGATAAAAGAAAGCGCGTACTCCTACGATGCCTATCTAGATGTACCTAAGTGTACCTAGCATGTGAGTAGGTGTGAAGCCAAGAATCCCTCTAGGATTTTGTCAAACCCCATTACCTGAAGTGTGAGAATGTAGGAGCCCTTCTTGGTCTCGAGTTGGACACCCCGCGAGGGATGTTCAGACCACTGTCAGCTGGAGCGTCTGCATGCAGGAGCCTCAGCGTCTCTGGTCAGTGTGTCGGCCTGGAAGTCTCGGTTCCCTCTCACTAACACTAACAAGAGGTGCTGTATTTATACAGCAAGTATCTAGGGCTCCTTTGTCCCTTGTTGCTTGTATTAGCCATTGTTGGATTTGAGGATGACGTATGGGATGAACCGTGTACCTAGATATGGGGAGGAAGGTGGTGTAGCCCCAGCCTGGTTTCTAAGAACCCTTATGAATATTTATTCATACTGTGTGAGTCTATTGATGGAGTTATAGGACTCTATTGTTTAGGAGAAACCCTCCTTCTGCACCCAGGACTAGAACTAGGTAAAGGTTCAATCCTAAAAGGCTCGTTACAGTATAGTGTAGGGAGGTAATGTAGGTGAAGGGGTATGATGTTACCCGGGCCTATATTAGGGTACCTATATGGAATATAACACCCACTCCTCTTCCGAACAGTCAACAATGATAAAAATGCTAGCGAACTACTATTTCAACTAGGTAGCAGCACATAAAAATATCAGTGAGCCACGTAAAAACCTATTTCTAAAACATTAAAAACATTTAAAATAGTCTAAGAGGTGAAAATTCTACTAAAAATCAGTTGTTTTGGAAATGTTATTTAAGCCAACGTCCTAGATGAGTTCGTTTATATAGGTCGAACCACTATAAGCGTCAGGAGGCCATGCTTTTCAGCGAAAGTGTCAATTTTAAAGGAAATGTTCCAAATTTAGTTGAGTTTTGGAGAAAAAGAACAAACTGAATTCTTTCCCAGCACACGATGAGCCAAGTTTAGATTAAGTGTCCTGGCTGGGAGACGCAACATTGTCGTTGCTTGCTGCTGCAGGGGACGGTCCTTGTAACACCTCGCAAAGTACGTCAATGGAGCACAGATGATATTCAGCACTGCCAATAGCTGGTGTAGAGGCAGCCGGTGCTGTAGTCGATACCTGGGTGCTAGTGGTGGAGCTGATGCTCAACCCAGTTGTAAAAGGCACCTGCGGATTCTCGAGGAATGCAGTCATCAATATGGGAATACGCTGGGGATATTGCCAAGCATGGGCCCTCAGGGGTTCCAGCCGGGTATTCAAGTCCGCAGGCGTGTCCGTTGCAAGTGTCAGACAGAGGTCCAACACGCATTCATCACCGCAAAACAGGCATCGAAGAACAGGTAAGATGCAGTCCATCCAGACTGGTCTAAACGATAGGAACCAAGAGGCGCTCAGTTCCCGTAGGCGAGGTGTGCCCAGATGCTGTACCATGCGCTCATGGTACTTGCGCTCCAGGAGTGCTTTTGCCATCTCGTTGGTGATTGGGCCGTCCATTGCGGAGCAGACAAATTAAAATCAGGATTCCTGCGATAGAAAGCAGGATCAGCAGAAGACCTCCAAAAACGCTTCCCAATACGGAGTGTATAAAAGTTGGAATAACTCCGAGTATTGTCTGAAAGGTGCTTAGAAATCCTGACCCTATTGTCTTAAATAGATGTACAATACCACTCGTATCAGACATATTGAAGATACGACCCACCATTTCTGCAAAATGAATGGGGCAGTTTGTACATATAAGGGCCTGTATCTCAGTCGAGGTCCTTGCGATTTGAAGATCAAAGGTCTCTCGAGCGGATGTTAAGGGTACGGTTTGCTGTAAAAGCATGGCTATCAGTCTGCTCAAAGTATCAAACTGTATAAAGGAAACATTCAACGAAGGCCATAACGGCACCTCCCTCACTGTACTTGTTGGGGGGAACAATACTTGCATACAGCAAGTGACCCTGGAGTTCACAGTGACCAGATAGGCAATGCCCGGAAGCATCCCACAGCAACCTTGATCGTTCAGCATCAAGTAACTCCCATTCGAGAGCAGCTCGAATACCGGTGTAATCATGGCCGCTGGAGTCCCTTTCATGTGGCAGGACAAGTTTGCTATTGAACCATTGCAAGCTCCGTGCAGTGAAATGTCCTGGCACATGAGAGAACCGCTTAAAGCGATCTTGCAGTTTGTACCGCTTAGAAACACTTCTCGATCCCCACTCCGGCATCGAAATCTGTATGGTAACTCCCAAGATTCCTTAATGTAGTCCTTACCCATCTTTTCATATTTGCCAGCCTGCCTTTGCTCAAGGCAATATTGAAACTGAAAAGTAGTGACCGGTAGAGTTATGTGGCCATGGATAAGCCACTCCGTAGATGGAGATTCCGCTACCATAAACGGTAGTCTATCCAGTTTTTCAATACGCAGCATTGTATATTTTGCTCCCCTTTGTGCCATTTCCATCTGTTTATCTGTTAGATTGTATTCAGAAAACAGAGACCTACTGTTGATGAAACGCCAAGGCACATAGCCTGCACGCAAAGATTGTAGTGTCCAGCTTAATAACATAACAGAACGTAACTGAGATTGCCCGTGTTGTAATATGGCTAAATCTTGTTCCAGTATGTCTATCGCAGAAGATACAATGTTGCCTAAGGAATATATCCTGGAGGTCAAAGTTGTTAACCCATTATCCACTACTGCTAATGCCTTTTCTAAGTTAATACGGTCTATTTCCCGTATTCTCTCTGCGGCCTCGTTGGGATATTTTCCAATTTTCATTGTAGGCAGCATAAATGCCAGCATATATGAAACGTTTCTGACGTGATTTCCTGGAACCTAGTAAAAAGTCCCTGAGATCCATGTCTTGTGTGAGTAAGGTCAAGTGTTGTTTCACTTCTGTTAGTGTTGAGGTCTCTAGCCAATCAAGGCACAACTTCCCAACACTGTAGGACGTCACTAACCCTGGGTGTTCTCTTTGTACATAACGTGGATCTGGCCTATGGATACTAAACCCTTCGGTGGTATCCCAGAATCTTCTCTGACATCTGTTCGGGTCTAAGGGCCAAACCAACCATTCTTTCCAATCAGGGTCTGTTCTATTGTACTGTATAATGTCATCTATTGTCGCCCCTTCTTGTGAAGTTGAATTTCGCCACCCCTCCATCCGTGATGGTGTTGGAAATCGAGGTGTGTTCAGGTCCTTGTTCTTGGCTAGTCCAAGACAGGATGTCTGTTGCACAGTGTCATTTAGAAATATTATCTGCTGTGGAATGAGGCATGCTCTAAATAGCGCTTCTGTTCCCTGGACTTGCCAGTCTCTAGAACCCCAGACTGATTTTAAGTCTATTGTGTCCTTCCATAGGTCAAAACCCTGTTCAGACAATTGGGTAATAAAGGAAGCAGAGTAAATCTGTTTGGTGTTAGTCAACATAATTTTCAGTGCTGATGTCGGTGTAACCTTATAATATGAGGTCGGGTCAGTGGTGTTAAACCCTGAAAAATATGAACATTTCTGTGCAAATGTATGCAAACTGCTTTTAGGTGGTGTAGGGCAATGTTCCCACTGGTGGTACTCGAAAACAATTCTAGGTTTGTGCAGTAAATGATAACCATAATGTTGGTAACAGTACAACGTGTCATAGTCTGAATTACCTTCTAACATTTCATTGTTCGGAAATGCAGCAGTTTTTTCTAAGTTAGACAACATGTTATTAACAGTTTCAGAGTCCCAATCATCAGAAAATGTACTGGAGGTAATGATATCACTTAATGAAATTTTAAATATATGTGAAAGTTTTAAAAGTTCAGTCGGACCGAATATATCAAAATCAAGTTTGTCCCAAACTATACCGTCCGGTATAGGAACTGCTGTGATGTTCACTGATGACAAGTCTCTTTGCTCACGATGTGAGGACTGATGTGGTTTCAGAATCAAATTAACTTTTGGGCTGTCGAGCTTTGTTGAAGGTATCGTCCATTAATAAGCATGCTAAAAGTTATAACTAAGCCTAGCCAGAAAAGAAAAATAGTATCCCAGTAATTACCCAGAGTTCTAACCAAGGCGATACCAGGTAAGTCTTTTGAGAAAGTTTAGAAAGTCTTTAACTTGCTGCTTGTGTGAATTTTGGGCTGGCGTCGTTTCGGTTCACTTGGATCCAAAGAAAACGTATCAAAGTTCATGAAGTAGCCAGAAGCAGTTCGATCAATTGTAGGAATTGCATCGGGATTTGTTGAAATCGCATTTTGCTCCCGTCGAGGCATGTTGACGTAGACGTCTGTATTTGGTCTGATTGCAACTTGAGTGTTGTTTTGAGTATCATTTTGTAGATGAACTTCAGGTTCAGGGGGAACGAGTTCCATAGCATTGTTGCTTAGTCCTTCATTCCGCACAAGAGGCTCTTCAAACGTGATGAGTCTTTCTGTTTGAACTTCTTGGATGGTAGCTAGAGGAGGGCGTCTGCTACTGTGGAGTCCACGAGGCCTACTGTTCAGCATCGGCCAAATAGTGTGGTTTGATTGTCGATTGAGACAAATCTTTTCTCCTTTTTTCCGGCAAGAGGCGGCAAAAGTACAGTTCTTGTTCCTTGAACTGCTAGGACAGGTACAGGCTTTCTGAATGATGGTCCAAATTCTTTTTTGTCCGCTATTTTCTCTCTGACCAGATCCCCGACTTTTGGGATCCAGACAGGTCTTGCCGTGACTGCCTTGACTTACCCAGTGGCGGTCTGTTTCTGGACAACGTTGCTTTGTTGTGTCCTGGATTCATTTAGATCCTGTAAAACAGCCAAACGATCATGGATATCAAATGGTTTCTCATCCGCCACTGCGCCTTCACTATCAAGATCAGGTACCCACATTCTCATCCCAAATAGGACCTCATATGGAGTGACACCCCCTAGAGAATTTCTTGGCTGGTTATTGCGTGCTCTTTGTACCCCATAAAGGTGATTGACCCAACTACCGCCCTTGCCTAATACCCTAGCTGTTAAAGATTGCTTTAAGTCCTGGTTTTTCCTCTCCACAACCGAATTTCCCTCAGGATGGTACGGAGAGGAGTACCGCAATTCAACGCCCATACTTTCCATGGCCTCTTTGTAAGCCCGAGAGCTAAACGCCGGGCCACAGCCAGAATATAACGTGCCAACTACGTATGTCCCTATAAAGACTCGCAAATCTTTGATAACAGTTCGAGCGTCAGCCGAGCGCTGAGGCCATACCAATAGGAATCTTGAGCAGGAATCCACTGCAACCATGATATACTTGTAAGCCCCATCAGATTGTAAGGGGCCGCAGTGGTCCAGATACACACATGCAAGAGGTTTGTCAGATATTAGCAACGGTGTCTGCGCCGGGCGTGTTATGGTGGAGCCTTTCATCTGTTGGCAGATGTCACATTTCAAGACATAGTCTTTAGTTTGTTTTGTTAGACCTGCCCACCAATAGCGCTGTTTCAACAATGAAATAGTCGCTGTAACGCCTGTATGTGCAGAGCCCAAACCCTCGTGTGCAGCAATAATTAAGCCTTGCCTATGATCCATATTTGGTATTACTCTGTCCCCCACTGCAGGAATCTGAGCATATGGAATGTTGTTCACATCTAACTTGTAGGAGTACTTGAGTGGAAATTTCTTTGGTACTGCACCGCTGTTTTTGCTTGAAGCATTAACAGCCACTATAATCTCACTGTCTATTCTCGTTTTTGAACGAGTGATTGCAACTACGGAAGCCGTGCGTACAGCCCCCTTTGCGGCTTCATCAGCCAATGAATTCCCTTCAACGTGAACGCCATCTCTTGATGACTCAGTGTATGGATCACGTGAGCCCTCGGTAGTTCGTTCTTCAACTCAACTACCTGTTCCTATAGCATTTTATGCTTAATTGTGCCACCTTTTGCGTCTTTAAACCCGTTTTGTTCCCAATGATATAAATATTCATTGTATGACTGTACACAGTAAAAGGAATCGCACACAATTAGTGTGGGGAATTAGTGATCCGTATTTACAAGTGCCAGTATCAGTGCTTTTAACTCTGCCAACTGAGCCGTGCAGTCTCCTAGAGATTGCGTTTTGGTGCAACTCAGATGGAACTTTCCATCCCGCATGCGATCTTTACCGATAGCACATGCCGCACTGTATTGTTGCTTCCTCCCTATGGCCGGTTGAGCTGATCCGTCAGTGTAAATAATGTATTCATACTGATCGAGAGGCAAAATCTCATTTGGTAGAGGATATTCTAGTTCGAATTGCAGAAATGCTTGTGTTTTTAGACTTGGGTCAAATCTGTTAACACATTGGTCTTGCACTCTAGAGACAGTAGTTTAGTAGTAAGTAGCAGCTATTAGTGTCCAAAGTTCATACCCAATCACAGTATTCGATCTTCCCAGATAACAACTCAATAATCGGTGCAAGTTGATTGTAGTCAAAGATTCCTTTTATTCTTTTATTTCTTGAAAAATTTCATAAAAACACTTCACGCTATGGACAAGACTGCCGACGCGTTTCGTCCCTCTTGGGACTTCTTCAGGGCTTAATAAGTAATATACATAGAGCAAATATTCTCATACATAGTGAGTAATCCAAGTACATGGGAATCGGTATTTCCCTGCGATCTGTAAATCGCGTCCGGTTCAAAATAGTGAGTAATCCAAGTACATGGGAATCGGTATCTCCCTGCGATCTGTAAATCGCGTCCGGTTCAAAAAGCTTTTTGAACCGGAGAGATTAAGAGGGACGAAACGCGTCAGCAGTCTTGTCCATAGCGTGAAGTGTTTTTATGAAATTTTTCAAGAAATAAAAGAATAAAAGGAATCTTTGACTACAATCAACTTGCACCGATTATTGAGTTATCTGGGAAGATCGAATACTGTGCTTGTGTATGAACTTTGGACACTAATAGCTGCTACTTACTACTAAACTACTGTCTCTAGAGTGCAAGACCAATGTGTTAAAAGTTTATGTTTGGTGGGTTATACCCATCTTTTGCAAGACGTATGAAGGTCACGTATTGGGTTCTTTGCACCTAGGCTTTCCCACAATATTGTAGCTATCACACATCACTATAACTGGTGCTGGATTTTGTTGCCTTGACCTTTTTCTCTTTGTTATGTAAATTTGGGTCAAATCTGTATTCAACGTCGGTTGCAGTAAGAGAATTAGCCCATTGTATCCATCTTGGATGTAAGGCTTTTGCATTTGGAATGCTTGCCTTTGTAACAGCTTCTAAAGCTGGTACTGGGGTTACGACAATTATGCGTTTCCCCTGAGCCAGGGCTCTTTCTCTTGCTACAGCGGTCTGAACTGCTGTCAGGATTTTTTCTGTTGAAGTGAAACGCATTTCTGCGTTTGTGTACAGGTGTGATTTGTATGCGATTGGTACCGTTTCGCCTTCACTGAAGGTTAAGTATGTGTACCCGCATTGACCCGCTATTATTCGGATCACTAAGTTGCGTACGTTTACGCGTGTCTGTAAGTGTTTGGAAGCTATCATGTCTTCTTGTAGTGAACGTAGGATGTTTGTGTGTTCCTGTGTCCAATGTCTGACTGAAAAGTCAGGTTTGATTAAGTCGTAGAAAGGTTTTACTCTTTCTGCGTAATCTAAAATGTATGTTCTGCCGAAATTTAGGAATCCCAGTATTGATTGTAGATTTTTCAATGATTTTGGTGGTTGAAGCAGCGCACACTTTTCTAAAAGTTAGCTGCCAGGCTTTTCCTTCACTTGAAAGCTCATATCCTAAAAACAGGACATTGAGGTGGGCTATTTTAGATTTCTTGAAATTAAATTTGTAGCCCTCAGAGGTGAATCCCATAATAATGGTGCTCACCCTGGTCAAGTGCCTTTTTAAGTCATCGTCCGTCAGATAAATATCATCCACATAGGACAATGCTTCTTCATCAAAATTTTGGAGTAACTCAGTTACTCTTGCTGAAAATACCCCCGGGCTGTTCTTATACCCCTGGGGGAGGCGACAAAATTGCCGCTGGGACCCCAACGCTGAGAATGCGGTCAAATACCTGCTTTCAGGCGCTATATTTTGGCAGAAAAATCCATTTGAGATATCTAGTGTAGTTTTGTACTTCTTCCGCACAATGTTATTCATTAATGCGGCACTGTGTGCATTTTGGACAGCGAATGTTTTTGTGCAAGTGTTTAGATGTCTGTAATCTAAAACTAGACGATATGTATTGTCAGGTTTCATGACAGGAAACAAAGGATTGTTCATTGGTGAGGTGCATGTTTCAATCACCCCTTGGTATTCAAGTTGATCTAAGATCTCCCTGACCTGTTTTTTAGCTTCTTGCTTTATTGGGTATTGCCTCTGAGCATTTGGTGAAACTTTTAACGTGATCACGTGGTGGGTTGAATCCTCATCCCAACCGACATGATTTTTGTATAGTGCTGGAGCTAGGGCAACCGCCCACTCCTGTGCATATGCATGTTTAAGATGTATGGGAACGAGGTCAGAGAATGCTGGAAAAATTACCGTTTCTCCCCTGGGGCACTCCATAACGAATGCTGGCGGCCAATCTTGTTCTGCTAATAGGATGTCATAACCAGATGACAGATTTTCCCAAAAAAGACCTTTAACTTTCCTGGGCTTGTCCCCCTCCATTTGGAGTGTTATTTCGTGTAACTTATGTGGGACTCTCCCCCTTGTGTCTGGTGTTTCCACCGTGATGTAATCATTCAAGTCCGCTGTCCCCAGAAATTCCATCAGGTTCTGGCGAGCTATTGTTATTTCTGCCGCACTGTCTAGCATCGCCAGAGCCCATTCCCCGTTCAGAAGCTGCGTCCTCAGAATTCTGGGCATGTCTGATCTTCAGGCCTGCAACTTTCTTTTTCTTAAACTGAGGTTTTGATTTGGGCTTTTCTTCTTTTTTGGAAGTGTAGTCTTGAGCGTGCTGTTTGTCTCTGGACTTTGTACGCTCCTCTTTGTGTTCTGACCGTCCTTCTCTCTCTGAGTTTTTCGTCGAGCCCTGAAAGGAACGTGTATCAGTATCCTGATACCTGTCAGGTTTCCTAATATTATCCCTATTCCTGAGGTTGTACCTCTTCTCAGAGGGCTCCTGTGGAGGAGATCTACCTCGGGATTGAGATCTGTTTTTAAAGTTTTGTTGTTTTTTATTATCCCACTTCTTTTTAGAAGAAGCAGGTGTCTGCTTGGTAGTGTCCTTTTCAGGACTGCCCATCAGTTGTGGTTTTAATGCTTTCCCACCCAAACTGTCTCTGCCTAATTCTGCATACGCAGTTTCAATTATTTTGGGTAGTTCGTGTTGTTGATCCAACGGACTGAACTCCCTTAGTCTTTGGCGGATTGCCACTGAAGCTGCTTCACCTTTAATATTAGCTAGTATTATGGCTGATACCTGGTCACAGTTATTCAGTAACTTCATCCCCAAGTTCAGAGCAGGTTCTGCTCCGTACTCGCTTTATATTTGTCGTAATACATCTGGTATCACTGCTAATGAAGGAATACCATGTGTCCTGGTATATATGGCAGCAAAGACTGTACCCCAAGAGGTGCAATCCTCTACTTGTGGTGTTATCCCCATGGGCAAGCATTCTGTGTTTTTCAAACGGGGTAGTATTCGGGAATACTGCCTCGAGCAGAGTTATTTTCTGAGCTACCCAGAATGGCATTTGTTCACGTTTCGTGGGCATTTTGCCCATTACTGCGTGTAACGTTTGTGGTGTGATTTTAGTTGCTGTACTCTGATATTGAGTTCCATTTGTTGCAACTGTTGTTGGTTGGACTGTGAAAGCCCTCATGACGAATTGCGTCAAGTTTCTGTAGATTCTAATTAAATCCTTGTGTTGTATGAGTAAGTCTGCCTGTGGCATTGTTTCAATGTCAGGATGTGGTGTGTAGGCCGCTAATATTGGCCATGTTGCCCCGTATCCTCCGAGCGGGCCTAATCTTACTCTGTGTCTTATATGGGGTAGGGCGCCTTTAAACCAGTATAGGTGTTCCTGGTACGTGAAGGGAACCTCTATGTCCTGGCAAGGACCATATTCCACTGGTGCATCTCCTTCTGTATAGTAGTGAAATGTCTGTGTTCTTGCATCTGCTTCTGGGAATGTAACCCATGAATAGAATACCTCTGTTTTGTTTGATTTGTGTGCCTCTATTACGAAAGCTACTAAGCCACCCCTAGCTGATAAACCATATTCTAGTAGTTTCAGGGTGATAGTACGTCTGAATTTAGGTGCAATGGGAATTCCATCCACCTCTTCGTCTCCTGTTGAGAGGCGTCTAGCCACCACCACCCGTTATCTTCGCCCTCAGTCATTATGTAAGGAGAAGTTTGTTCAAGGGAACTAAGATAAGGTGTTATGCACAATTTTAGGAACAAAATGTCCTTCAAGCTTGATTAACCAGCAGCCAATAAATAGGATATTTCGCCTACTCAGCTGTGGCAGAGTTTGTGCCCACCCACTCCAGACGTCTCTGGTGTTTTGCGAGTAGGGGTCTCTGAGAATAGCACGACTGAACTACTCAGATTCTACTGTTAAATAAGTACCCAACCAACGTTGGCGGCGCCATGTCGTGTAGTTCCTATATTACCCATACAGGACCTGCGCGTTCGGATAACATAAACTGTGGGTTTGGTGGCAGACTGATTCTGAGCACCCCCACCGAGAAATGTTAGCTTGTTTGCATTAGCTAACTCAAAGTGCCACTAGTGTCTCCTCTTATCGGGTAGAGAATAGTTTCTGGCAACCTCAGAACATGACAACCCTGATCCCTCAGGATCGTGGAAACAATGTACTACTTTTCGCTCAGTCACTCGTGCTTACTTATCTTGTCTCAGAGATACACAGAATAAACAGCTTGGGTGTTTCAATAAGGGTTTATTGAACAGTCGTTATTCTTGTGTAGAATATATGAGCTGCAACAACCATTAGACAGTAGCAGAGATATATGATTAGCAGTACAGTGAATATAAATGGATAGTACAGTTCTACCATCTTGCAATACGCATGAATAAATACATGAATATAAAATGCATGATAAAAGAAAGCGCGTACTCCTACAATGCCTATCTAGATGTACCTAAGTGTACCTAACATGTGAGTAGGTGTGAAGCCAAGAATCCCTCTAGGATTTAGTCGAACCCCATTACCTGAAGTGTGAGAATGTAGGAGCCCTTCTTGGTCTCGAGTTGGACACCCCGCGAGGGATGTTCAGACCACTGTCAGCTGGAGCGTCTGCATGCAGGAGCCTCAGCGTCTCTGGTCAGTGTGTCGGCCTGGAAGTCTCGGTTCCCTCTCACTAACACTAGCAAGAGGTGCTGTATTTATACAGAAAGTATCTAGGGCTCCTTTGTCCCTTGTTGCTTGTATTAGCCATTGTTGGATTTGAGGATGACGTATGGGATGAACCGTGTACGTAGATATGGGGAGGAAGGTGGTGTAGCCCCAGCCTGGTTTCTAAGAACCCTTATGAATATTCATTCATACTGTGTGAGTCTATTGATGGATTATAGGACTCTATTGTTTAGGAGAAACCCTCCTTCTGCACCCAGGACTAGAACTTTGTAAAGGTTCAATCCTAAAAGGCTCGTTACAGTGTAGTGTAGGGGAGGTAATGTAGGTGAAGGGGTATGATGTTACCCGGGCCTATATTAGGGTACCTATATGGAATATAACAAAGGCCTTTTACATTCAATGATATGATTTTAATATTTTTTTGGGGTAGAGCCATCATACTTGTTCTTTAATTGGTACAATGAGTGTCATGCTCACTGGTATGAAGTAATCGATATGCAGAACCGATATATAGGCAACCGCGTGCCGTCTAGATCTGGTTGCTGGGAGGCCTATGTATATCCTCAGATATAGGTAGCTTATTGCTTCCCCGTGGTTCTAGATCCTGAGTGTGTGTGTAGAGTGCATGTATTCCATCGATGACAAAGTAAAAATAAGTGTAACTACAAGCAAAGTATAAGGATAAGGAAGTTAAAAAAAACAATTGTGAACAGAGACATAACCAGAAACCAACCCTTTTCCCCCCAACCCTCTATCCCACCCTCCCCCCCTATGTGAACAGGAGACATGGCGATAACAAGAAGACGCGTTCCTCTCAGGGACAAATATCTAGGTTGAGAAGTCTAACCAAGAATAGCAGGAAACTATAGATGGAGCTATAAGTATATCTTTGTGCTTATCATGTCTGTAGCTTCTTATAAACGAAACCTTATGTTCATTATGTTTGTCTATTCTTGTGGTTCAACAAGGGACATAGTAAGGCTGATAGGAGACGGGAATAAGAAAGATAACAATGGTCGCAAACTACTTCCAAGTATAACGTGTAGGAGACCAAAACTTATCTATGTTTATCTGTCTAAGCTTATATAACAGGCTGAGATATATATATATATATATATATATATGAGTGTTCTAACATGTGCGGAGATCTAGCGTAGTTGTGAGAAGAGCCTGTAGCACACAACTGGTAAACTTACATAAGTAACCACTTGACCACCAGGAACCTACTTCCATAGTAACCTTAGTAGTTTTTGGTTTTCCCAAGACAGGAGTAGGAGACTATAAAAAAAGACTATAAATACCTCTTTTTTTCCTTTTTCCAGGCTATCGTTGACACAGAAGTGACATTAGAGCCAGCTAGGCACCTTGGCTATTTCAGCAACTATATTTCAACAGCTATAACAACTATTATTTCAGCAACTATTGCAGTGGCTATCTTGAGTAATCTACACTGAGACTAGCTGTCTGGGATCAGCGTTGTCTGTTAATAATAGGGACAATTTGAGTTGAAGTGTGCATCACAGGGCTTTTAGAGAGTTCTTCGACTGTATAGTGTTTATACTGAGCTGTCTACTCTGGGTTCAGCACTGTCTATTAATCGTAGGGTCTATTTGAGAAGAAGTGTCCATCCTTGGATCTTCGAAGTTGTCCAGAAACTTTTTAAGAGTTACACCATCAGAGAAGAGATGTGGGGTACTTTGGACAACTACACGATATCTCGCCAGACCCTCAAATGAGTATTGGAATCCCATTTCTTTCATCTTGGATCAAAGAGCCAAAAAACTTTTCCTTGTGTTGACTGTGGCTTTCGAGTAGTCTTGGGTGATAAAAATCTTGTTTCTGTTCCACAATATGTGATTGTGGGAGGGACGGGCGGAAACAGAAGTGAGGAGACCGTATTGGTGTAATATTGGGGCGTTTTTATTTCCAAAGGTGGACTTAAGACATACAAGGGTGTTTTTCAAAATAACAACGAAAGTCACATAAATGGGAGTTCTTTTCCAAAATAGGTCTCAAAGAAAGTAGTAGTTCCTTCACTTATTCCTCTTCTCTGTTTCTTCTAGGAGTTTCTGTATTCCAGAGGGGGTCTTGGGAGGCTTGCAGAGGGAGTTAAGCAACGAAGGAAAAACACGGTAAGTATGATTGAGATGGCTTGGCGTAATAACTTTTCACCACACCCAAGTGGGAGAATTGTGCAAGGGCAAAGAAGGAGGAAACAACAACAAAAAAAATATATATATAATACTTATCGGGAGTTTATTATTGTGTGCCCAGTTTTCAGACTCTTGGCACAACCCGTTTAGGGGGGTTTCTTAGCTTCTTTCCCGTGCGCTTTTATGGAGGGGAAGGGGGAAGACGATGTGAGGTAGTGAGAAGACGAGATCACAAAAGAACCATGAAGCCCATTACAGAGAGGTAGGAATTGCTCTGTCTCTCGACCCACCACCCAACCATCACCCTCTTCGGTGTTACGTACCGCCTCTGGCCGCAACTCTCCAGAATTGCGGCGGCTCTTGGGCATCCTCCGGTGACCACCACTCCTCGCTCCACACGTCCGCGGCTTCCCCGGCTTAGGCGGCTTCCGTGATGGTGTCCTCCTTTGCGGTGTCTTCCTCAATGGCGTCTCTCCCCGTCGTTTCTTCCTTAGTGGTTGCTTTCCCGATGACTTCCTTTTTGACTGTGTCCCTCGTCTGTTTCCTGTTCTCCTTTTCTCCCCCTCCTATGGTAGCTGATTGGGCTTTTTGCTGCACACCCCTGCTCTTTGATTGGTCCGTTTGTCGCGATGATGCAGATCCGCCCTGTGTAAGCGAAGCAAAGTCCGTTCTCAATGTTTGTTTTCTTTTCCAGCCCCCGCTGTCGTCAGCAGGACCCGGGAAGAACGGAGACCATGGCGGTGAAGCAGGAGGTAAGTCGGGGTTTGGTAGGGGGGATTGGGGCACTTTCTCACATCCCCCTCCCCTAACTTTCTTGTTTACAAGAAAAGAGTCTAAAGGGTATCTGGACAGGTAATCTACATTGGCTTGTTCTTTTCTATGGAGGATTGTAAAGCGGAAGGGTTGGAGAGTTAAGAACCATCCTAATATTCTTCGATTGTGTCCTGTGTTCTGAGATAGCCATGCTAGAGGGGCATGGTCTGTGTATAGTAAGAACTCCCTTCCTTCTAAATAGTATCGGAGGGACTCAATGGCCCATTTGATGCCCAATGCTTCTTTTTCTATGACAGCATATCTAGTTTCTCGAGGAAAGAGCTTACGGCAAATATATATGATTGGTCTTTCTTGGTTTGTGCTGTCAATTTGTGATAACACGGCCCCAAGGCCGCTTTCTGATGCATCGGTTTGAAGTAAAAAAGGTTTACTGTAGTTGGGGCTTAGCAAGAACAGCTTTGACGTGATGGTTTGTTTTAGGTGTTGGAAGGCCTGTACTTCTGTCGGAGAAGGGTGTTGGAGAAGTTTTTCGGTTTGTACATTCTTCTGGAGTAGGTCTGTCATGGGAGCGGCTATGTGTGAGACATGTGGGATGAACCTCCTATAGTATCCTAATAGTTCCAAGAAAGCTCTGAGGTCTTTTCTGGATCTAGGAAAAGATATTTGTGAAATGGCGACCACTTTTTCTTCTTGGGGTTTTATGTAAGCCTCCCCTAGAAGGTATCCCAAGTATTTTACTGATTTTGCGGCCAAGTGAGTTTTGACAGGGTTAATAGTCAGCCCACTCTTGCCCAGGGCTTGAATGACCCTAGTTAGATGGCTTAAGTGTTCTACCCAGGAAGGACTGTAGATGATAATATCATCTATGTAAGCGGCTGCAAAGTCCTTACAAGGTTACAGTACTATGTTCATGAGTCTTTGTAATGTAGCTGGTGCCCCATGCAATCCAAATGGAAGCACCCTAAACTGGTATAGACCCCGGGTTGTAGAGAAGGCGGTCTTCTCTCTATCTTGTTCTCTTAACGGCACCTGCCAGTAACCTTTACATAGGTCTAATGTACTTATATATTGCGCCTTCCCCAAACTTTCTATCATTTCATCGACCCTGCGAAGGGGGTAAGCATCGAACTGTGATATCTTATTTACTTCTCGAAAGTCGATGCAGAATCGAATGGAGCAGTCCGGCTTTGGTACTATCACTATCGGGGAACTCCACTCACTTTTAGATGGTTCTATGACCCCAAGTTCTAGCATCTGTTGGACTTGTTTTTCTATCGCTTCCCTTCTTGCTTCTCTTCTGGAATGCGGTAGGGGCGTAAGCAGACTATCTTCCCTGGAAGGGTGTGTATCTTGTGTTCTATGATCGTGGTCTTTCCGGGTAACAGGGAAAAAACTTCCTGAAATGGTTGTAATTGTTCTCTTAGGTCTTGTCTTTGAGGATCGGATAGTTCGGCATCGATACTCTGTTCTGCTAGTGATAAAGGGGTTCCCATTAAAACGGGTTGTGGTCCTTCCCATTTTTTAAATAAATTGATGTGGAAGATTTTTGTGTTCCTTCCGCTCGAGTCCATCTCTAATTTGTAAGTTATGGGGGTTACTTGCTCTATGATTTTATATGGGCCTTGCCACTGGCCTATCAACTTATGCTCTGTGGTGGGCATCATGATAAGAACCAGATCTCGTACATTTAAAGATCGTTCCTTCGTCTTTTTGTCATGCTGGGTTTTCTGGGCTGCTTGGGCTTGCTCCTTGTTGGTTTTTACAATATCCCTTATCTGATTTAGTTTTTTTTTTTAACTGGTTACGTATTCTAGGAGAGGTTTTGACCCGTCTCTTTCTTCCTCCCATTCTTCTCTGGCCATGTCAAGCAAAGTACGGGGTTGTCTCTCATATAGTAATTCAAAGGGGGAATATCCCAGACTTTTTGCTGCCCACAACGTATGGCAAATAACGCCAAGGGAAGCATGTCTTCCCATTTCCGGGCTTCTAGCATTAATAGCTTCTTTAAAGTGATTTTTAAGGTGGCGGTGTACCGCTCCACTAAACCATCCGTTTGTGGGTGATACGCAGCCGTGCGGATCTGCTTGATATTGAGTTGTTGACAGACCTGCTGCATTAATTTCGACGTAAACGGGGTTCCCTGGTCGGTGATAATCTCTTTTGGGAATCCGACTCGGGAAAAGATATTGATCATAGCCTTAGCTACCTGTGTCGTGTTGGGGTGTCTTAGGGCCACTGCCTTGGGAAATCTCGTAGCGTAGTCCACCAGGACTAACACATAACGGTACCCACTACGGGAGGGGAGAGGAGGACCGAGTATGTCCATCCCCACCCTACCGAAAGGTTCGTCTATTATGGGTAGGGGCCTCAAGGGAACTCGTTAGGGTATATACCGGCTGTTCTTCTGACAAACAGGACATTCCTTGCAGTATTTCCGAACTTGCTGGTATATCCCAGGCCAAAAAAACCTGTCTAGGATGGCTTTCTCGGTTTTCTCTGCCCCAAAGTGTCCGCCTAAAAGATGGCTATGGGCTAAAAACAGTACTTTTTCCCTGAAAGGTTGGGGTACTAATAGCTGGATTGGCGCGTCTTTCCCTCCCTTTCGGTATAATAAGCCTTGTTGCACAAAAAACTGGGGACCTACTTGATGTGGGTTTTCCTGTTCTGTAGCTTGCCTCCATGCCTCCTGGAGAGTAAGGTCTTCTCGTTGGGCCGAATGAAAGTTCCTATCGTGATTCCACAGTTTGCTTCCAGTGTTGGTTAAGACCAGTTGAGCCCAACCCTTCTTCTCTCTTCTCCTTTGTTTTCTGCTTTTCCTGTCTTTTCCTACAGTCCATTCAGAATACGGGGTGTTGGAAAAAGGGGCCATTTCTCTCCATTTGGCTCCTTCCTTCCAATTCTCACTAAGCAGGCTTCCTATATGGGGATATTCATTGCCTAGGACCATCGGTTCAGGCAATTTTGGGAACAGGCCTACCCTCAAGGGTATGGAGGGGGAGGAGTTAATCATCGTGTCTTCCAGTTGGCTAATTCTATTCTCGGTTTCGGTGATCCTATTGTTAGTATCTCTGATGTCTTTGCGTATTGCGGAGATCTCAATGGAATCCGTATTTTCTTTGGTCGATTTTGCCAGCTCGTGAACTTGTGCTAGTTTTGTTAAGAATGTTTCCATTGTCGTATTAATGTCTGGGTCTCCTTTAACCCTCTTTAGGTTTGTCTTATATTCTATTTCTGCCATCTTTGAGTGGGTGTATTTCCTTGTGTTAAGTTTTCTCATAAACACTGGTATTGGCAGGAGATCACACTGTTGTAGTGCGCCTTGTGCACCTCGATATGTGTTAAGGAATGAATTGCGTGAGTAGCGTGAATTCAATGAGACCAACTAGCACACTGACATCAGATAACGCACTATTATTCAAAGATATGCGTCGTAACCAGAGTCTTATTGTAAGCTCCTTAATTGGGATAGCCTGGGGTAGCCGGTGTTGCAGGCGTTTTCGATTTGCTTAGAAAGCGATCCGCTTATGGTGTGTAACTGCCTCCAAAGTTGCCCCAGTCTCTTAATGACCCTTGTGTGCACGGGGTAAAACACAAAACTGCACTGAAGTCCGTGCCGGAGAGGAGTAATCGGGCATTTACCGCGCTTGCTGAGTGAGTTGTTGGAGCTACTCATTCGATGCCATCTTAGTCTCAGACATCTATGCCTATGCGAACTTAGCGCGTGATGAAATGTTACCTGGTTTACTTTCGGTGATTCCTGAGCCTTTACTGCCTGTTCATCGCAGCAGGTCCTGTTGTGCCAACCCTGGGCACCGGAAAGCCGATCTGCACCTTGAGGCTCCCTCGCTGTGGTATTTCTTTTTGTATCCTCACATTTCTTTTCTTTGTTGTTTATCAGTTCCCCGTTATTCTGGTTGTGTGGTATGTTAAGTAGACGTTGGAATTCGGCTTTAAGTGCCCCGTCGAGCCGGAGTTAGGAACGCACACCGCCATCTTCTTTGCGCTCCAAACCACGCCTCCCAGGGACTCCCTGTTGTGATCAACTTTCATGCTGACATGTTTGGCCATGGGGGGACAGTCTTCCTATGCTCCAGCCATAGTGATGTAGTTGGGTTCTAAGTAGAACCTTGGCATAAGCAGGCAGTTGGTGCTTTTCTTGCTGACTGAACGGGCGTTTCATTCTCTGTACGGTGTCAGAGCAATAAAGGAACTTCTACTTCAGCAATTCTGTCGGCAAGCATCTTTACAATTTTGGCGACAATCTACCTTCGCCCTGACACCATGTTGAACCTACGCTACTATAGAGCAGTATATCAGAGGTGCTGTAAACAATGCACGTGCTGGAAGTGGGGTGATACACTTTTCAAGCAAAGTTTCAGCGACATTAAGTAAGGAGAATTGCTTCCGGCTGTGTCTATGGAGCCTGTAAGTACTTTTATACTTTTGTCACTTTGTGCAGGTTACAGTTGGCAGCAACCGTCTCTTGCTGGAAGATGTGACATCAGAGGAGCTCTTTGTTCCACGTCACTGGAACGCATTGTCCTGCACGTCTGTGAAAAGCCCTGAGACGTGGCACGCTTTGTCATCCATTTTGCTTTGGGACAGCATGCTCTACGTCAGCGGCCATTTTAAGGATGCACCGCGTCTGGTTTGTTACCAGTGCGCGTTTTCATCTATGCTGTTAAGCGTCCAGCGGTCCAGTTGTTTTTGGAGTGATTCTATCGGCATCAGATCACATTTTCCTATTTTAGTGATGTGCACTTTTTAAAGTGCATCACCTGTCAGTGAGGAGCTCTCTCATCATTGGAGCGCATTTTCCTTTTCAGTGATGCGCACTCTTTAAAATGCAGCACCTGTCAGTGAGGCGCTCACTCATCTATCTGCGAAGCGTTTTACTCTTTTCAAAGATGCGCAAACTAGTGAGGGGAGTGTATAGCCCGTGCAGTGTTTGATTATTGCAGCACTCATTTTCAAAATTTGCTGAGGTGCTTTACCCTTTTCAGTTCATTGTAGTGAAGCGCATCGTTTTACTCCACATGCTGTGGTCGTGTTCTTCATGCATTCATCTGTACACCTTGTAGAGCTTCGGTGAGCATTCCATTTTTCAATAGCACATTTTCTTGGCCAGTGATGCGCACACTTTCACAATTATTCAGCACATCTTCCACCACAGTGATGCACACACTTTCATGGGCATCAGCGCACCTTTTATCATAGTGACACGCACACTTGAAATTTAGTAGGGATCCTTGAATCAAAATTTTCAGAGTTTCCTGCAGTGCGTTCATCAAGCAGAATTCATTAAAAACATTTCAGGTTGTCCACAGTGATGCACACGTTTTCAAGAGACAGTGATGTGCATATTTATTTGTAAGTTAGCTTGGATCTTGTAATCAAATAATTAGTTTGTCTGCATTTATATTTCAGTTATTTGTGAAAATTCAATTGTTCCAATTGGGTTCTTGTAATTCCCCGTTTCTGAGCATTTCATGCACGTTGGGGTATTAGTATCTTTGAGCCTTAGGGTTCTACCTGTGTATTAGTAGTAGAGTACTTTCTTGGGGCAAATTTGCTAGTATGGCATCTGGAAATGTTTGGAACCTGTCCCCTCCCCAACCGTTTATACCAACCTCAGGGGAATCATCACTCAAGTGCGAAGAGCGGCACGAGTATTTCGAAAATTAAATTTCTACTTTTGAGGATGAGGTGGATCTTACACCGGATAGGAAAAAGAAAATTCAGCTACATTGTTTAGGTGCACGGGTATTAATGTATAGAATTGAATCAACAAAAAACCTAGACAAGCTGGTCAAGCCGATGTGTACGTGAACGCTTTAGAGGATCTAACTATTTCAAGCCCACAGTTTGTGTTGCGGTTGACCAATATAAATTCTTCCAGAGGAAGCAGGCAAAATAAGAATCCATTGAGGAGTTTGTGGCTGCACTTAAAAATTTAGCACTTACTTGTCGTTTTGGTACACTCCATGATGAGGTAATTTGCAATCGGATAGTTATGCAGGCTACGAATCCTAATATACAGGACAAACTTTGGACCAAAGGGGAATCCTCTCTCCAGGAGGTCACTTGATGTTGTCAAGAGTGCTGAGTTAATGGGGATTTGTGCAAAAGCAGTCTTATCGGAGGAAAAGACGAAAACTAACAAGGATGAAAGTTCGATTGTCGCCAGGGTAAAAAAAACGCTAAAAACAATTCCCACAAATCCATGGAAAAGTCTAATGCTAGTAAGGTGACCATGCAACCAAAACTAAGATGTTTATTGGAAAACAGTCTTTTAGATGTGGGAGCAAATACCATTTGGCAAATGATAAACGTTGTCCTGCACTGCACGCAAGCAGAAGTGTTTCAAGTGTGGGATAGTTGGAAATTTTTTCAAAGTGTGCCAGTAAAAGTTGAAAAAAGAAGCGAGTGTATAATATGTATATCCTGTTAATGAATGTGAATCTAGTTCTTCTGATGAGGAGGATATGAATTTATGTGTATTACATGTTGATGATGACATTCTAAGTGTACAGGGTAAGAGAAAGAAGCCAGTATGTGAGATGTCCATTGGGGGTGTTGAGATCTCTATTGTGGCAGACTCAGGATCGCCCTATACTATAGTCAATTAGGAGGTTTGGCATGGTAGATTTGTGCCGGTGGTCGGGAACCATTTAGAAAAAACATTTCGGCCAAAATGTTTACAGGGGAACCTATCAATATAATTGGATATAGAGAATTATGGTTCAGATTCAAGGAGAGAGAAACATGTGGGAAGCTGTACGTGTCAGCTATGGGTCCATACATTCTGGGGTGCGTAGATCAAGGGAAATTAGGTATTGTGTTAGATCCCAATAGTCCCGAACCTGTTTTGCCCCTACAGGCTGAAGAAGATGTTTGTTTTGGTATTGCTAAAAAAATTCCTAAAGTTTTTTCAGGTAAAATCGGGAGGCTTAGGGGTTTCCAACATAAAATACAGCTTAGACCGGGAGCCATGCTGCGTATTCACAAGGTTAGAAATATCCCTTTCTCTATTAAAGAGGAGGTTGAAGTCGAGCTACTCAAGTAACAAAGAGCTGGCATAATTGAGCCAGTGGAGTCAGCTGAATGGGTGGCACCTTTGGTCGTAGCCACAAAGGCCAATGGAAAGTTGTGTTTATATGTCAACCTTCGAGATCTTAACAAGAACATTTTGAGTGATCAGTTCCTTTTGCCAAAAATAAGTGAAATGTTATCACGCACCAGTGGGGTCAAGTGGTTTTCGACTATTGATCTCACTGCAGCGTACCATCAAATAGCGCTGCAACCTGACAGCAAATGTCTTACCACGTTTGTGACGCCATTTGGGTGTTTCAGATTCAAGAGGGTACCGTTTGATTTGGCCTCGGCTGTGGCTATGTTTCAGAGATTAATGCAGGTGATCTTCAAAGATATGGCTTATTTGTTGATTTTTCAGAATGACCTCATGGTTATCGGGAAAAACACGAAGGAACATGATAGTAAATTAGCAATTGTTATGAGAATCCTAGAAGATAAGGGCCTTACAGAAAAGTTAAGCAAGTGTAAGTTTGTGGAGGGTAAAGTCCCTTACCCTGGGCATGAGATCACCGGGTTAGGTATTAAACCTAAAAAAAGAATTGTTGGCTGCCATGAAAGATGCTCCCTCACCAAGGAACAAAGATGATGTAAGGGCATTTTTAGAGTTGGTGGAGTTTTACTCCAAGTTTGTGCAGGATTTCTCTACTAAAACCTATGATCTGAGACAATTTCTAAAATTGAAGAATAAGTTTGACTGGACTGATTTGTGTGAAAAGGCATTTAGGGACATCAAAAAAGATATTTGTGTTGCACCACCCCTGCAAGGTTTTGATCCCACCTTACATAGTGTGGTAACCACAGACGCCAGTGGAAGAGGCATTAGTGCAGTGTTGACCCAGAAGAATTTAAAGGGCTTTGAGAGGACCATTGCTTTTGCGTCTTGCTCTATTACACCTACAGAGTAGAAATACTTGGTCACAGAGCAGGGGCACTAGCTTGTGTCTGGGGCCTGGAGCATTTCAGACACTATATTTGGGGGTACAAAATTACTCTACGGAGTGATCATAAGCCGCTCATTAAAATTCTAACCACTAAGGGGTTGCATAGTGCCTCTCCCCCATCTTGCACGTATGTCGGTAAGATTGTTGGACTATAATTACGAGGTACAGTACATGCCTGGGATTAAGAATATTGTTGCAGACTTTTTTAGTTGTATGCTTTGACCTTTGATGGAGGGATGTGAAACAGATTTGGAAACTTTCTGTGTTACAAATATTCTGGAGGAGGTACCCAGCATTTCTCAAAAAGAGTGGTTACTAGCTCAGAATGCAGATATTACAATATGCGAGGTTGGCAGGAGAATCAATGAAGGTTGGCCTAAAAAGAAATTTGTTCCTAAGAATTATCGCACCTTTTGGGAATTAAAGCATGAGTTGTCTTTGGAGGGAGGTCTAGTGTTGAGGAATGGTAAAGTGATACCTCCAGAATGTCTTAGGTCCAAGATTTTGGACATATGTCACGAGGGGCGGTTGGGCATTGGAAAAACTAAAAGTAAAGTGTTCGTACTGGTGGCCAGGTTTGGATCTAGAAATTGAGAGGAACGTGAGGAATTGACTAGCGTGTGAAAATTCTGACAAATCTCACACTACTTTAAGACCACATTTACACCCCATTACCAGTCCCACTATGCCCTGGGAGAGGTTGGGCATCGATATTGCAGGTCCCATTTGGGAGAATGGTGAATAGAAGTATCTTGTGTTACTTGTGAACCATTTCTCCAAGTGGCCGGAGGTGGAAAGTGTCCGTAGAGCAGATGCTAGTACTGTTATATGTTTTCTCCAAAACATATTTTTGAAAGAGGGATTACCTAAAAGCATTGTTAGTGACAATGGTCCCCAATTCATCTCTGATACATTCAAGACGTTTGTGAGGGATAATGGTACTACGCACAAGACCACTTCACTGTACCACGCGGCTGGTAATGGAGCAGTTGAAAGGTTTAACCACATAATTAAAGGCATAGTGCAACTGGCTAACAACAATGATTTGGATTGGAGGAAGGAGATAGCACACAATATGTAAGCCAAGCGCATTACTCCTTGCGAATCTACTGGTCTTAGCCCTTTTATGATTATGAGGGGCAGAACACCCATCGCTAAAGATATTGTTGGGTGGATGGTCACACCCAAGAAAGCTAATTGGTCATTAGAGGGTGTTAAACAGAAATTGAAGCATGCACAGGATGTGGGCAAGAAATATTAGGATGCTAAACATGGGAGCATACCTGTGCACATTAAAATAGGTCATGGGGTAAGTGTAGGACCTGGCCCTTTTTCAGGGTTATCACCAAACTGTTTGTCTTCCTCCTGTTTTTTTCTGACCTGTTTTTGTTGGCTATAGGACTCTGGGCACCTTACCACAGCCAGCCAGTGCTAAAGTGCATATGTTCTCCGTCTAAATTGCATTGTGATTGATTTTTCCATGATTGGCATATTTGATTTACTAGCAAATCCCTAGTAAAGTGCACCAGGTGTGCCCATGGCCTGTAAATCAAATACTACTAGTAAGGCTGCAGCACTGATTGTGCCACCCACATGAGTAGCCCTGCAAACATGTCTCAGACCTGCCACTGTAGTGTCTATTAGTGCAGGTATAATCTGCCATGTCTACCTGGCAACTGCATCCACTTGCCAGGCCCAAACCTTCCCATGTATTACATGTAAGGCATCCCTAAGATAGACCCAAGGTAGCCACATGGGCAGGGGACAGTGTATTTAAAAGGTAGACATGTACTGGTGTGTTTTAAATGTCCTGATAGTGAAATACTGCTAATTTAGTTATTTCAATATTGCAAGGACTATCTCTCCAATAGGTTATCACTGGAGCTGCCTTGTAACATCTTACAAGTGTAACTTTCAATTGGGAAGTGATAGAGATTTGGAGTTTGGGGTCTCTGAACTCACAATTTAAAAATACATCTTTGAGTAAAGTTGGTTAAAAATGCCACTTTTAGAAAGTTGCGAAGCAAATGTAAATAGAATAGCGAATGCACTCCTTCCCTTATCTTCTTGTGAGTTTTTGCTGAAACTGCCAATTTACGTGTGTGCAAAACAGCACTGTGAATCGTCCCATCACAGTATGTCAAAGACACAGAAAAAAGGTGCCGCGTTTAGCGGCCCCAGCTGCTGCACTGCTTTGAGAGGAAAAATATTCCATGTAAACCAAACCTTCACTGTAAACCAAGTGATCCATGCTAAACCAGTCAACTTGTCAGATTAGTTATCATAATCTCTATATTTATGTAGAATCAATCCGGAGACAGGTAGATTGCACTGAATACTTTTATTCATGGATTTTCAAACCGCTTTCTGTAGCCAATCCAGGCTTTAACATGAGCGTGTGCAGTCAATCATATTTTACAACAGGACTTTCGGTATAACCCAATGCATTTCGAACCTATCTGGTTCTTCGTCAGGGGTCGCTGTAAAAAATTAGAAAGATACGCTTAGCCAACCACTCTGCTTAGTGCCTCAAGAACCAAGAAACAAGAGAATCATAACCCTTAACCCCCCCAAAAAGCACCTTTTTTCTGTGTCTTTGACATACTGTGATGGGACGATTCACAGTGCTGTTTTGCACGCACGTATATTGGCAGTTTCAGCAAAAACTCACAAGAAGATAAGGGAAGGAGTGCATTCGCTATTCTATTTACATTTGCTTCGCAACTATCGTCCAACCTGTGTCTGCACCCCAATGGTTTCACGGATGGAAGTAAAGGTTTATTTGTGAAAGTGAGCATCACTCTGGAGACAGCGGAATATCCATAAGATCTTACATGGACTGAACTAATGAATAATTTATTACTCTGATTAAGAAGGATGGTGGATTCAATCATTTAACGGGTGTTATCATTTTCTGGATTATCATAGACAATTTCACTGTTTTTATTAACCTCTGGCAATGTTATGTTCTATATAGCACGTTTTTTATGTACTGTTGAATATTCAGGTTTATTTATTTTCTCATGCACATAGTGTTATTTATTTAGCTTTTCACTGTTTAGGGTGAACTAGGTTCGGTTCATGCACAGCAGGGGTAATGCATTATGGGATTTGTAGTAGTGTTTGTTTTTAAAAAAAAGTTTGTTCTAATTTGAGTTAGGCAGTCACATGGTTTTATTGAGCTCACCTGAGGGAGCGGTTAAAAAGGTGGGAGGGAGTGAGCATTGGGATTGATCTTTTGAACACGAGTGGAGGCATGAAGAGATCACAATGCCGGTTTTGGCTTTCATAAGGTAAATAGAAGTTAAGTTGGTTTCTGTGATGGATGAGGGTTTTAATTTTAGTTTTGAATGGATAAGGGGTAGTTTATGGGGCAATATGAGTTTTTAGGCATTAATTAGGTGCAGGATATGAGAGTAGGTTTTTGTTTTTTATTGGGTTTCACATTGTTGAGCTGTTGGGGTCTGCGAGGGTGGTTAAGGGAGGTGATTTTTGGTGGGGTTAAGGGTTATGATTCTCTTGTTTCTTGAGGCACTAAGCAGAGTGGTTGGCTAGGCGTATCTTTCTAATTTTTTACAGCGACCCCTGACGAAGAACCAGATAGGTTCGAAATGCATTGGGTTATACCGAAAGTCCTGTTGTAAAATATGATTGACTGCACACGCTCATGTTAAAGCCTGGATAGGCTACAGAAAGCGGTTTGAAAATGCATGAATAAAAGTATTCAGTGCAATCTACCTGTCTCCGGATTGATTCTACATAAATATAGAGATTATGATAACTAATCTGACAAATTGACTGGTTTAGCATGGATCACTTGGTTTACAGTGAAGGTTTGGTTTACATGGAATATTTTTTCCTCTCAAAGCAGTGCAGCAGCAGGGGCCGCTAAACGCGGCACCTTTTTTCTGTGTCTTTGACATACTGTGATGGGACGATTCACAGTGCTGTTTTGCACGCACGTATATTGGCAGTTTCAGCAAAAACTCACAAGAAGATAAGGGAAGGAGTGCATTCGCTATTCTATTTACATTTGCTTCGCAACTATCGTCCAACCTGTGTCTGCACCCCAATGGTTTCACGGATGGAAGTAAAGGTTTATTTGTGAAAGTGAGCATCACTCTGGAGACAGCGGAATATCCATAAGATCTTACATGGACTGAACTAATGAATAATTTATTACTCTGATTGAGAAGGATGGTGGCTTCAATCATTTAACGGGTGTTATCATTTTCTGGATTATCATAGACAATTTCACTGTTTTTATTAACCTCTGGCAATGTTATGTTCTATATAGCACGTTTTTTATGTACTGTTGAATATTCAGGTTTATTTATTTTCTCATGCACATAGTGTTATTTAATTACCTTTTCACTGTTTAGGGTGAACTAGGTTCGGTTCATGCACAGCAGGGGTAATGCATTATGGGATTTGTAGTAGTGTTTGTTTTTTAAAAAAAAGTTTGTTCTAATTTGAGTTAGGCAGTCACATGGTTTTATTGAGCTCACCTGAGGGAGCGGTTAAAAAAGGTGGGAGGGAGTGAGCATTGGGATTGATCTTTTGAACACGAGTGGAGGCATGAAGAGATCACAATGCCGGTTTTGGCTTTCATAAGGTAAATAGAAGTTAAGTTGGTTTCTGTGATGGATGAGGGTTTTAATTTTAGTTTTGAATGGATAAGGGGTAGTTTATGGGGCAATATAAGTTTTTAGGCATTAATTAGGTGCAGGATATGAGAGTAGATTTTTGTTTTTATTGGGTTTCACATTGTTGAGCTGTTGGGGTGACTGCGAGGGTGGTTAAGGGAGGTGATTTTTGGTGGGGTTAAGGGTTATCCAAGATTCTCTTGTTTCTTGGTTCTTGAGGCACTAGGCAGAGTGGTTGGCTAAGCGTATCTTTCTAATTTTTTACAGCGACCCCTGACGAAGAACCAGATAGGTTCGAAATGCATTGGGTTATACCGAAAGTCCTGTTGTAAAATATGATTGACTGCAGACGCTCATGTTAAAGCCTGGATTGGCTACAGAAAGCGGTTTGAAAATGCATGAATAAAAGTATTCAGTGCAATCTACCTGTCTCCGGATTGATTCTACATAAATATAGAGATTATGATAACTAATCTGACAAGTTGACTGGTTTAGCATGGATCACTTGGTTTACAGTGAAGGTTTGGTTTACATGGAATATTTTTTCCTCTCAAAGCAGTGCAGCAGCTGGGCCGCTAAACGCGGCACCTTTTTTCTGTGACTTTTAGAAAGTGGGCATTTTCCTGCTTTGTCATTCTGTGCCTCTGCCTGCCTTTGGAATCCACGTCTGAGGAAGGGTGACAGTTGGGCTGCTTGTGCAGTCACACAAAGGGAGCTGAGGTGTGCCCTGCATATCCTGATGGCCCTTCACCAGGCTAATGGGTCTTCCTGAGCTAGAGAGTTGGGAGCAGTGGCGGTGCCTCCATTAGGGCGCTGAGGCGTTGACCCACAAGCCGCGCCTGCAGCTCCCTCGGCGGCTCTGTCTGAACTGACAATGCATGTCAGTCAGCATGACGCCGGACCGCCCACCCCCTTCAGAGTCTGAAGGGGGTGGGCGGTCCGGCATTATGCTGACTGACATGCATTGTCAGACCAGGGGGTGGCGCGGGGCGCACAGCAGGCAGCAGCACAAGTGCGCATGTTGGGTTTAGGTCGGAGAATTTTTCCGACCAGCCCAGTCATGCGCACTAGTGTTTGCTCTGGCTGGCGGCTGCGCATTAGGAGAGCGAGGGTTGATCAACACCGCAACCCTCGGTCTCCTAATGGGCGGGCGGCGAGTATCCCTGCTAAGCCAATCCTGGCGCTGCTGGAGCAGTGTCAGTATTGGCTGAGAGGGGTGCCGTTGCCAGTGACGCGGCTGCCGCTGTTCATGTTCAGAAAATGTTGAAGGCGCCAACGCGGGACCCCGGCCCAGGTCAGGTAAGTTTCCTTTTTTTTAAATTTTAATTTTAAACTCCCCCGGGCAGGCACTGCGATGGCGGATGTAAGGGGGGTGGATCTGCTTTTGGCCGATGGTTCTCTGCTGGGATGGACACAACAGCATCCGCAAAAAGTATTGGCATAGGAAATAGGTCACAAGGCTATTTATTGGCTTTGCTAATGCTGCTTTGAGGTCGACAACCGGCCCCAAGAGGCTGCTCGACTGTGGGGTTTGGGAGGGGAGCTCTCCCCCCTCCAGCTGAGGAAAGCTCGGTTCGTACCTTGGTTTTCCCATGTGAGCTGGTTGTCCTGCATATAACTCTTATGGGGGGAGGGGGCTGCACTTTCCCCTCTGGTACAGACTCTCACATGTGCACAGCGATGCACCCCTCGACAGCATCTGGGCCGCGTGCTTGGCATTCCTTACAAACCACAAACATCAGCTTTTGTTTTTTTAATCTTTCCTGGCCACCCGTGGCCCCCAATATTCGCAGTCTAGGATCGGTTTCACATAGATGAGGGCCCAGCCTGGCCTCTAGTGGCCCACTCTGTGGCCCGGCCATTGTGACCCACAGCTGGCCTGGAACGCCAGTTGAGACCTTGTCTCTCTGCCTTGCCCCTGCCCCTGCCCCGCAGATCCCTTGGAGAGGTCTATGCTGTGCAAATCTATGGGATGTTCTATACAAATGTTTTCAGTCGGGCTTGTGTGCACACGCGCCAGATGTTGGGCTGCCCATCCGAGGCCTGGCACCCGAGCTGAACATAAAATGCACGCATGTCCAACACAAACACTGAAGCACACCAAATGATCGTCTCTTTCATCCACATTCAATAATCTGTGGTTTGACCAGTCAAAATGAGTGTCCTTTAGAAGAATTCCACAACAATTGTCGAATCAGGTCCCTTTGATTCATTTATTCCATTTCAATATAGATAGAAATCAGCAGCAGCCGACGTACGTTTCGCCCCCTGGGCTTTCTCAAGGCTGCAAAAACATATATACAGACAGTTTGTATGTTGCATTACATTATACAATTTTGGTTATTTGAGCCAAATAATGTATACAAAACAACAAATGCCCTTTTGTTGTGTTTTGAACACAGAAAATTAAAAGCGAAAAAACGGAAAAGGAGAGAGGGACAGGAGTGTACAATATAGTCAGCCAAAACCTTGTGATCCGTGAGGGAAATCACACCAAATAAAGCCCTAAATCATTATAGTGGAAGAATGAATCTAAAGAAAGAAAAGTTTTTTATAAAGAATTTGAGACCTAGACGTGACACAAGTGATGTTTGTTTGAAGCAAAAGACCACACCCAGTGTTAAGATATAATAACCGACACATGTGAGAAGTTGGTTAAAGATAAAAGAATTTATCTAATCCCATCTAGAGATAAAAACACCACCTATTGTATTCATAGGTCGTATAACTATAGAGGAAGAGAAGCGGTGGAATGTGGTTTGAACATTGACAAGGAGATGTGTGAATTTTTGTAAAAACAATGTTGGCATGGAACATTGACTTGAACTGTAACTCTGCCTCTCACATCTCCTGGAAAATGATTTCTTGACTATCTCCTGACTAAACATTCTCTTTTCCCTTGGGGTAATCACCAATGACACAGGCTCAATGAGGGTTTAGCTGTTTTGGCTGATCTCCTTTGGCCATCTATTACCTTCAATCTGAATATAAAAATCTCTGAATATTTTTCTGACAATTTCATTTCCTAAAATTCTTATTTCATTTTAAACAACTTTTTAAAGCTGGACCAGAGCTAGGATTTTGATGTGGAGACCTTTCTGGCTGATCCTCTTTCACCATTTGTCATTTCTAACTTCAATAGGGAATTCTCTTAATACATTTCTTAGAACTTGTATTGCAATCTCTCACGTGATAACGAACAATGTTTCAAAACTGGACTTGAGTTAGAATTTCGGTACCCACTCTATACCACATGACTATGGTCTTAATCATGTAATACCAGGCATCTCGATAATGTATATCTGAAGGGATCGTAATCATTTCATTATTTCAAAAACGGATAGGAATAATAATCCAATCCCGCACGTTTGTTCTTAATATTCCATTCTATTGGACTGACTATGGATATTACAATGATTAATTGTATATCAGCGCCTTATACCGTTTTTGAACAGATATGTGGCACAATTGGATACCAACATGGTATTAGCAATATGGCCGCGCTAATATTTTATGAGGCTTATGAGAGCCTAGAAACGTAGTCCGTTTTTTATATTCATTCCACTCCTTTGATCTTCGGTATCTGGAAGATACACAATCTCACACCAATTTACGTAACTTTATCTTTAGTGTTTTTTACATCAATGGGTCATTAGAGTTTTTAAATATTTTGAATTATTTTAGACAAGGAACATTGTGCACTACACGAGTTTGAATGTTACATAACATACTACACGAACTTGGGCCTATTGAAAGATTTAATTATGGCATCTATCCATGTTTGCGATACACTTACAATGAAACGCCCGCTATTACCATTTCAGACCGAATTATTAAAGGATAGACTTTCAAAAAGAAAGAAACCTCAGTCCGCTCTCTATCTTCACTATTTTTGACTTTGGAAAGTTAAAAAGATGGCGCTCGCAAGTCAAACGCGCGCTGCTGCCGGTTACGAGGTGGGCGGACTGCCCTTCACAACAAGGTACTGAATTTAGTTAGATCATGTTGGACAGTCGCGGCATATGTTGTGGCTATGAGTTAAACTCCTCCTCTCGTTTTTTCTTTACACAACGGGTTTACGAGGACAATTTGGTAATAGACTTCCTGGAACTTGGCTCGTTTTATCTTTCTCCATAGAGGACTTATCAGGGTCCATTACTCGTGGAAGAGAAAAGATTCCTCCACAGTGCATGACGAATATAACGTGGCTTACCAAAGGAATTTATATGACTGCTTGTCGGGTTCATATTTCACTGCTTTTATTGGTAAGCTACATTGCGGTGTGGTGATAGGGAACAATCTTAAAGAGCTTTGCCATATATTTTTATTCTGATGGTTAAAAATGGTGAATTTTTAGGGGACTTTTTCTCTTTTTATAGCTCCATCCATTTTGTTTTCAAACATATTTGCTCTTCATTTGTTTACATATAGGAACATTCATAATTGACTGCACATAACTGGAATCTTGCGATTTGAGATAGGAACATGAACTCAATCAATTAAATCCAAGGTGAGGTTTCTTCCGTCTGGCCCGTTTTCCTAATATAATGGTCGGGCATATGAGTATCTGCTTCTCTTCCTCTATAGTTATACGACCTATGAATACAATAGGTGGTGTTTTTATCTCTAGATGGGATTAGATAAATTCTTTTATCTTTAACCAACTTCTCACATGTGTCGGTTATTATATCTTAACACTGGGTGTGGTCTTTTGCTTCAAACAAACATCACGTGTGTCACGTCTAGGTCACAAATTCTTTATAAAAAACTTTTTCTTTCTTTAGATTCATTCTTCCACTATAATGATTTAGGGCTTTATTTGGTGTGATTTCCCTCACGGATCACAAGGTTTTGGCTGACTATATTGTACACTCCTGTCCCTCTCTCCTTTTCCGTTTTTTCGCTTTTAATTTTCTGTGTTCAAAACACAACAAAAGGGCATTTGTTGTTTTGTATACATTATTTGGCTCAAATAACCAAAATTGTATAATGTAATGCAACATACAAACTGTCTGTATATATGTTTTTGCAGCCTTGAGAAAGCCCAGGGGGGCGAAACGTACGTCGGCTGCTGCTGATTTCTATCTATAATGAAATGGAATAAATGAATCAAAGGGACCTGATTCGACAATTGTTGTGGAATTCTTCTAAAGGACACTCATTTTGACTGGTCGAACCACAGATTATTGAATGTGGATGAAATAGACAATCATTTGGTGTGCTTCAGTGTTTGTGTTGGACATTGTTATAGGCTGGTTTCAGCCCTAGTGGATCTATACCCTGGTGGGTGGGTATTGTGACACTGTGAAAGCACCCTAAAATATTGTGGCTTCAATGGACACGGGTGAGACGAATTGAACACAGATATAAATAGATGTGCAGGTCATGGAGCATACCCACAATCTTTGGAAACAGTATAAAATGCACGCATAATGTTGACGAGGTTTTCATGGTGAGTTCAGCTGGTGCGCTGGTCCTTCAGTGGGCACGGACTCAGGCGACCCTGTGTGTCTGCCCGGCTCTGTTGGCTTTTGTGTGTAAATGAATGTGTAGCTTGTGCATGACTCCTAATCCAGGGGTTTGGCTCGTTTAATGTTGTGTTGACTTTTGGCACGTGAGGCAAGCGAGCCACTGGAAGACAGAGGTAATTTGCCCAGGATCACCCTGTTTGGACATTCCGACATTATAAGAACTCAGTTTCCTTGTACTCCACTAGACTCCTAGCAGCGACACCACATAAGCTATACATTTTCGGGTCGTTAAGATCTCTCTAAAGTTTGTTTTCCAGTTTTATGTGTCTAGTATGTAGGATTGTGTTTCTGCCTACCATGTCATTATGCATATGCAGGTGAAATCCTGGCTTTGTGGTGAGCCCACGAGGCTTACCGTAGCTCAGACGAGTCCTCTCCTTTTAGACGTCAGTGCCTCGTGGTTTCCCTTCCTGTGACTCACTGGGGGCCCTAGGAATTATGCGATTCTGCAGCTCAGGCCTTTCCTGTGTAATGATGGATTTACCGCCTGCATTGAGCTCCTGTCCTGGCTTAAGGCATGCTGTATGTTCGTGTCTGTCCGAAACTGAGCACCTGTCCTGGCTCAAGAGGTGCTGTATGTTTGTGTCTGTCCGAAACTGAGCACCTGTCCTGGCTCAAGAGGTGCTGTATGTTTCTGTCTTTGTTAGAACAGATTCACAATTACTTTATTAACCTAACTGCTTTCTCAAATTTGCTTGAAAATGCACCATTTGCACACTCTTTTTTCAAAATTTTCTTGGGGGGAGAACCCCCCCAAACCCTTCGTAGGTGGTTCGGGCTCGCTCGCTCAGCTCGCTCGCTACAGTGCTGTACAACAATTTTTTACGCCTCACCACTTTCAAATGTCACCAGCCGCCACTGGTTGGGAGGAGTTGTCACGGACACATGAATAGGGCTGTGCCTGTCCTTACACAAAGCTGTCTCCACCCCCCTGTAATGTGTCTGGAGCCAGGTCAGGGAAGGAAAGGAAGGCAGGGTCTTGTGCATTACAAAGACTTTCCTTTGAAGTTTACCTACTTCAAAGGCAGAAACTGGTATAAGTACTGGAGCTGTGACACCATAACTTCAGAACACTTCTGGTCTAAGAGGAGATTCAGCCAAGAAGAAGAGCTGGAGAAACTGTAGGAGGGGAACTGCCACTCTGTTTGTTGCAGTGTTGTGCTGGCCTACAGTTTGCTGCGTCTGCCTTGGGCAGTGAAAGGACTGGACTTTGCTTTCTGTATTCTGCTTGCCAAGGTTCTCCAAGGGCTTGTGTGTGCTTGCCTCCTGTTAAGAAGTCTCAGAGCCATCTAAGACTTCATCTGCAGCCCCTGAACTCCTCTGCTGGGACTTCTGACATGTTAAGTTGTGCTAATTCCAGTTCTGGGCCCTTAGAGGTAGTTTTGCTGCAAAGTATGCATCGACCTCCAGTGCCTGTTTTTCCTGACGCAGCCCCCGTGCGACTGAAAAACCAACACATCACCACGGTGCGGCCGAAGAATCGACGCAGCGCCTGCAATGCAGTTGAAAGATCGCCGCAGCCCGAGTCCTGAGCACTGTGTCACCGACGTCCGTGGTACCCGCTCGGACTCCAACGCAGGTCTTGCTGTGCGGCTGAAGAGAATGCCGCATCACCTGCTTCATGGCTGAAAAATCGACGCAGCGCCTGTTTTGCCACCGCCACATCAACCCCAGCGAATCTGGATTTTCAACGCATAGCACCTGTGCACCAAGTCATTCATCGACGTAGCCCTGCAGTAAGGAACCGAGGCCGGTGTCCAGAAACCGTCGCATCACCTCCCCTGGCAGTAAGGACTCAATGCATCACCTCCCCTGCGAGTAAGGAACTGATGTTTTCCGGCGCCTCATCTCCCCTGCGCCTGTTTTCGTCTTTGATTTTGATGCATCCCAGGTACTTTGTGATAAAAGTGGCGCATCCATAATTTCCTATGGACTGAACTATTTTGAACCTTTTAAAAGTGATATCTTTACTTGTATATGTTGGATTTTTGTCGTTTTGGTCTCGTTTTATTCAGATAAATATTGGTTATTTTTCTAAACTGGTGTGGTGTTTTTCTGTAGTGTTTTCACTGTGTTACTGTGTGTGTTTGTACAAATGCTTTACACATTGCCTCAGAGATAAGCCTGACTGCTCGTGCCAAGCTGCCATGGGGATGAGCAGGGGTTATCTTAGCTGTGTAATACCATTACTCTGACTAGAATAAGGGTCCCTACTTGGACAGGGTGCAAGCCACTGCCAACTAGAGACCCCCATTTCTAACAGTAAGAGTAACAAGCATTTGCAATGCAATAGGTCTCGCATTTGCAAGAGTTAGAGCTCTTGGCGTTGAAAATAACAATATTTTTTACCTTTTGTTTTCTTCCATGCAATGGAGTGATGATGTTTGCATAGCGCTATTCCTATGACCTTGCGGCGCTGGAGAACCAGAAAATGGGAAATAGGTTATGATGGAGGGGAGACAAGAGTAATATGCTGGCTGAAAAAAAAATGTATTTAGCTATGCAGCACATTAGCCTGGGTGCTGAAACACCTACTGTTCTTTAACATGGAGGGAAGGTAAGAACCAAACAAGCCTTCCCCATTATTATTGCCAAAGACCTTGGCGTGTAATGTATTTTGAAGACGACTTAGTGTTATCTGAGCATCCAAAAAAACAAATTGTGTGTTCGCCAATATGACACAAGCAGCAATTAGTTATTTATAGGCAAGTATGCACCCATCGGGTATTCAGAATGGGCACACCGAGGGCACCATAAGGAGACACAAACTAACCCTTCATATGCAGGTGTCCCCACTGCGCACCCGTAGACAATAGCACCTCCTGAGCACCCTTAGACGAGAGCAGCCCATTGGCACCCTCAGATGTGGCCTTGGGAGTGTACTCATTGGATACGCTGGTTGTGGCCCTTCGCCAGGGGTGCTACCTACTTTGGAGAAGGGGCAGGCTGCTGCTGGGGTAAATGGTCGCAGTAAAGTCCTTTAGAAACGCCTGTGGACAGCTTCTCCTCAGCGGTTTCCATGTGGCCCCCTCTGCCCCCATTATCTTAGCATCGCCCGCCCGCTCTCCTGCGCCCTTGCAGCGCCTGAACAGTTCCACCCGGAAAAGTTTCCCGCACCACTTTACAGGAAGCGGTGCCTCTTTGCGGCCGCTCTGTGTTTATTTTATCTTTTAGAATGTATATGCGTGGCCTCACTTTCCCGAGGGATGCAGCTCTCAGGCACAGAAACACACCGAACAAAAAGAAACAGACAGGCGGAAACAAACACAAACAGAAAAAGAATAGGTCTATAGAAGCACACACTGAAAGTAAAAACACTCACGCGCAAAACGCACACAGAAACAAGCATACCAACAAAACGCAGAGAAACAGGCAAGCATAAACAGACACAGAAAGAAGCACAGAAATATAAACAGAAACACGCACACAGAACACACATGCTCGCAGAGTAACAGATCCACCTAAGTGGCCACGCAAACATGCTTATGCAATAGACCTAAACACCAAACATAGAAACAGACACAAAAAGAGGCCAAGAACACACACAAACAGACCCCCAGCAAACCCACCCTTATATATTATATATGAGACATAAAAAGATGCATACACACAAACTTGCACATGGAAATAGACCCACACAAAGCACACGCCAATATAGACACGCTCACACAAAAAAGCGTAAATGAAAAACTGAAATACTACACCAACACCCAAATAGGCAGAAACAAACGCACTCTCATAAACAGGCACTAGCACACAGAAAGAGACGTGTTCAGCAATAAACACACACACGCATACAAAGAAACTCAAACATCTTTAAACATATACTTTCTTTTCTGATAACACCCCCAATCGCCTCCCTTCCAGGCTTCAGATTAGATAATAAACATTCCAAAACAGCCATGTAATAGACTCCCGATCCGCACAACACCCCCAAACAATCACCTCAAACACCTCATCTCACTAGATACACGTTTTGATCACAAACAGATTTCCTGGGAAAAGGGGATTAATTGCGTTTCTCAGCCCTATTCCAATCATGGGGATGTGCCTGATTGATGCTTCCGTAATTGCACTCTCCTGGGTTAAGAGAGTGTCTCCCTCTGGCACTCGATGAAAATGTTACATAGTTAATCAAGGTAGTAATTGAGTACTCTACACCCTTGTCATCGTTGTATATCTTTGGTTTATTTTTCAATTATTCATGAAATCAATCAGTTCTTTGAATTCAACGTTCATTCAAAGATGCCCAATGCATTTCGGACGATAAGCCCTTCATCAGGGGCTAGTATACTCTAGAAAAGGAAACAAGGTGTCAGCCAAGTAATGCTGAATGTTCATTGTACATATATATCAAATAACCGGTAGAAGCACATATTCAATTGTGATGGTGACAACCCATAAGATGGTGTATTCATCGTAACCAAAAGTGCACAGTGAATGACAGGGTTAAAAGTTATCCGGTGGTAGATATCAATCGGAGTATGAAGTGCTGAACGGTGTGCCCGTGCTACAAGCCATGAGTGAGTAAATAACATCAGTTGTCTTAATATTGCTTAACATGTCGGTGATTGCGCGGGTAAGTTGAAGAACCGTAAAGAAAAATACAAGATTGTACTGTGAATGAGATTATGTGATGGTAAAGGGATGGAAAAATGTGAGGGTGAAACGGGTCAAGTTATGCTGAACGCTCGAATGTATCGAGATTCGATTGAACTCACATGTCTTGAAAGACGTTAAGGCGTTAATCTGTGAAAGTAACGAGGTAAGAAAATGGTAAAAAATAAGCTCATTAAAAAATGAAAACATAGTACTGAGCACAACGCGTGCTGCGTGAGATAAACTTACTTAGAGTGTGTGTCGATTAAGATTTGGTAGTCCAAAACTCAATGTGGATGCCTGGCGGCGTTCAGAACAGGTTGGAAGTGTGCGTCAGCGTACGTTGGTGTATAACCGGCGTCGCTGGGAATTCTGGGATAACATGAACTACAAAGTGAACAGACTTGTAGTTTCACACGAGTGTCAATGTAAATAATAACGGTAAAAACGGGAAACTAAACAGTGTGGCGTGAACTGTATAGAAAACGAATATGTGGTTTAAAACGGGCGAATCAAAGTGAATGATAAAAACGAAAAAGTAACTGAACATGGAAAGTTCCAAAAAAATTTAAAATGGCATATTGACAATTAGCAATGTCGCTGTCAACAGTGACATATCTGAGAGTGTGCTAGACTGTGTAAATAGAAATAAAGGAATCCTAAAAGGTTGAAATTTGAGAAAAGTAATCGATTATAGGTGTAATACATAAATTGTACGAAGTAAGGTACAGAGGTGTGAAGAATG